>JXCR01137354.1:77780-93400 GCA_002079205.1 Phalaenopsis hybrid cultivar | reverse complement strand
CATTAATTGCGCAATTCAAAAGTGAGGACTTTTTTCGGCATTTTACAAACGAGCGTGATACAAAAAGAGATAAATTTGAACTTATCTACAAGTTGTCTTAAGCCACCATTTAAAATAACAATATTGATAATAATAATTTATTTTATATATATATAAATTATTTTTTTCTTATATAATTATATATCTAACAGCTAAACTTGAATCTTTACAGCATAAAAATCATTAATATTATATTAAAAATATCATTAGTATTAATTTTTAAAAATATATATATTTTTTCATGCATAAATTTAGGACACCGAGATATTATAAATAAAAATATATTAAAGTATTAGATATATAAATAAATAAAATTTTTTATTTATAGATGTAATATTTCCTAAAATAAAATTGCGGCCTTTGTATATTTAAAAATAATTTCAAGAATAAAACATAAAACTTTAATGATGTTAATATGAGATAAACAAATTTCCGCTTTACGCTAATGTTGAGGCAACTCATTGAGCAAAAAATATTCAAATTTCGATAAAAAATCATACAGAACTTCAATTTCAAAATTTTTACAATCAAAATGAGTGACTTCAAGATAGTACCAAAATTGATTTAATGTGAGTCAAATCAAACACAAATCAAATAGATTTTAAATCTGACAAGTTTAAAGCGAGCTCAAGATCATTCAATTCTGAAGTTACTAAGGCACTCAATTGCTCTGCGAACACATTCCGATCAAAGGAATATTTTTAAGTTGTCTGATAAAATGTTTGAATTCTATCCTTATTTGCAAAGAGACATATATGACACTCTATAAATAGACATACCCCCCTTTTGAGAAGAGAACTAGATCTTGAGCCAGATGAAGGCTGAAGCTTGGAGGAAAAGAAGTGGGACCTTCTTGTTATACGCCAACGTCCAGTAAACTTAGCTTGCTTCTGCAACCACTGACTACCATCTTCCACCACTCTTCTGCACTAAATGATTTTTAATTACAAGTTTAGAGCTCCTTATATGGACAACACTAAAAGATAGCATTAGCAGTGATATCAAAGAGCTAAAATATATCTCTAATAACTTTAGGGTTTAATTTTAACAGTAGAGCTAAAATAATTTAATTAGTTAATGTGTATTAGATTTTGTTCTTGACATCTTATTTGCATTAGCGTCTATATACATAGTATGCCTAATTTCAAAAATAAAATAAATGCTATATTTATTGATTTGACAATAATAATGAGAAATGCTTATTCAAACGTGTAGTGTTTTCCTGGTGATTTTAGTTTATAACACATGGTAGTTTTGTATTTATATTTTTTCCATTATGGATGTTGTATTATATTTTTTTAATTACACCATGTGCTATGTTTGTTATGTGAATCTTCCAAATAATGTAATACTTAATATCATCATGTGCTATAACTTTTTAATATAAACTATTGAGTGTCATAGCTACTCTGATAGATCTCTACTGTGTTACACTTTTTGTGTATCACTTTCTTATATATTTTGTCACATCAACCACTATTACAATTATAAAAATGCATTCTTTTGTGTTAATCATAGCCAAATCAAATTAAAAAATTATTCAAATATTGTTCAAAACCAAATTCAAACATTATTTAAACTTTGTTAGAACCAAATTTGAGCATTGCACAATTTTTTTTTGAACCCTACACAAGTCGTATCGAGTCCACATTCAAATATAATTCAAAACTTGCTCAACCATGCTCAAACTATGCCAAAACTATATTTGAACTATTTTGAATGTTTTTGCATGCTATGAAAGTTGTACCAATAAGTGATAATTTAACGTAATTGTATGGATGAAAATACATGGCACATATAAGAAAATCATGAGAGAGGACACTTGGATTTTTACATGAAAAAACCCTGGAAGGAGAAAAATCACAAAACTTGACACAATTAAAATAATTCATTGTGTAATCAAGAGTATAGAAGTCCACTCTTCACTAAAATGATGGAAGATGAAATTACAATATTATGTTAAAATCATAAATCCTTTGAAATAACCAAACATATAGATTTGTATAAAGATAGTAGAGACTATAATTGTTGTAGTCAGACTATAATAGTCGTGGTGGGGCTATAACAATCATAATTGGTTATAGAAGCCACAATTAATTATATAAGTTGTGGTTATTAGATATAACAATCGTGGTAAGGGCTATTAAAGTCATAGTTAGAGACCATACAATCGTAGTTGATGACTACAACAACCGTAGTTAGCTGTAGAAGCTACATGTAGTGTTTATAATAATCGTAGTTGGAGACTATTATTTTCACAGATTATGCAGTCATGGTTGGCTATAAAACCTGTAATTTGTGATAATACCAATTGTTGGTGGTGGTTGATGGTGACCGGTAGACAGTAATGAATTTGGTTGTCCACAAGGAGTTTTAGTGATTGACGATAATAGTCGGGACTTTAAAGTTAAGTTTTAGTAGTTAGCTAAATTTTCTTATCCCCACTACTTTTAAATAAATAATGAGAAGATATTTCTAGTTTGCAAGAAATGCATTTTGATAAATTTATCCAGGATCTCAACACTCTATTGAATGATTCTAGTTAATTTTCTTAATCTCAAATAGTGTTTGCAATATATAGGTATTTTAACCTCAAAATTGAATGACCTTAAGATTGTTGGATTCCTCTTGTCGAGATACTCAATTTAATCATAAACATGCAAAATTTTAAAGTCCATTGACCTTCCATTTGATGCACCAAAACCTTCAACTATATTTAAAGTATTCGATCTGGACTCATTTAGACTTGGATTAGACATTATGCTCGTGTGCACATGTATATTGATGCGAATAAGTGAGCACTATAGTGTGCCTAAAAATGTAACAGGAGGCATAGGTGAGTGCTAGAGCAAGCAAGAGCGTAGCAATATGCGCAGGGGTGCCCGAGAGCGGCGGCTTGCATGAGGTAGTGTTGTGTGTGTGGGCAGTGGTGAGGGCTTTAGCAAGACTGTTTTTGCGCATTCCCACACGTGTGCATGTGCACTTTGGTGATGATGCTCGTGCTATGGTACAAATGTTTGCATTATTTGATCAAAATTGAAAAATCAAACCAAATCGAAAAAAAATTGGTTAATTCAATTCAGTTTCAAATATGTATTTTAATTTTAAGTTTTTAATACCTTAATATTCGTTTTTTGTTTATTAGCTTAGTTTAAATTTTCATTTAACTTAGTAAACCAAAAAATTAAAATTTAATAAAAAATTATTATTATATTTTCGGGGCAATTACATACATACCACCTAATTTTTGTGTGTATGTGTGTGTGACCGAGGCTCATCAAATAGCCTTCGGTCATTCCTTAAATTATATATATATATTGAAATAAAGATAAATCACAAAGTGCGTTGCAATTTACCCGTGTATTGTCAAAGACGTGCCTCGAACTCGGGATCCCAGGGGTCTTACACATTCTGCCTACCAAAGAACCAACCGGTTCGCACGTGTGTGTGTCATTTACACCACCCAATTCTTTCATATATAATTAAATTACCATCATTTTGACTTCAAAAAAATGGAATACACCTTTTCATGCATAGTAATGTGCCATTAATGTAAAAGGTGAGTTTTAGGTGTTAGATATGAATATACATAAGAGTTAAGTGATATATAAATAAATCTTTCTTTATTTTAATTTTCATGAAAACACCTAAATTTATCATGTACGCAACGTTTGATTAAAGTAAATGGAGGATTCATAAAATTAAATTTATATTATACATTTAAAATATGTAGTTCGTAATATTTATTCATAATAAAACTTCAATAAACAATTAAATTTCAGTTTATTTATAGTTGAACTGTTTCTACAAAATTAAACTTTGATTCGGTCGGTTCGGTTTTATCAAGAATTTTGATTGATTCGACTTTTGGATTTTAGATTTCAGTTGCAATCAGTTTGACCAATGTGCAAATCGATCAATTTGAACCGACCAAATGTTCAACCCAATTGGGGCGTTGCTGGAGTGCTTATGCTCGCATCAGTGTGATGGGTTGGTGAGCGCACAAGAATAATTAACAAAACTGTTCTTGCACATTGGCGTGTGGGTGCGAGCCCATGGGTTCACTGACAGAGCAAACTATCAAATTTTGAATTATCCCTTATTTAAATTTCATCTATAAATATTCATCTTGAGGTGGGAGAGAATAAAAATCCAAAGGTACTAATTGTTATACCCACCAACTATAGCTTATGTAGGCAACTACAACTATTGTAGCTTACAACTATGACTTATGTTCTCAATTATGATTCTTATAACCACAACAACCAACTAAGATTGTTGTAACCATAAATTATGTTTTTTGTAGTTAACTATAGTTATTGTAGCCTATAACTTTAACATTGGTAGCTCTTCTATGATTGTTATAACCACCAACAACAACTTTTATTAAACTATGACTTCTATAGCTAACTATGACAGTTATAGTCCCATAATGACTATTGTAGTCTGATTATAAAAGTTATAATTTCAACCACTCATATACAGTTTTATTTGTTGAATTATTTTGATATAATTATCATTTCAACATAATCTTATAATCATATATTCTCTAATCTAGGTGAAGAGTAAAGTTCTATACTCCTGATTACATAGTGTATTATTTTAAATGAGTTAGGCCTCGTGATTTTGTTTCCTTTTGAGATTTTTCAACTTAAAAAATCTCAGTATTTATTTGTGGGAAAAAATTTATGTCCGGACTCTTGACATAGCTCTACCCGCGGATTTCAATAATATGTCGCCAAGTGTGCTACATCACAGAGATTATTTCGGGGTTATTAAAGTGGAACCGTGAATGTTATTTCAGAGTTATTTTGGGGTTATTGAAGATAAACCTATATATTCTACTTCAATAATCCAGTAATAACCTCGAAATAACATCCGCGGATCCACTTCAATAACCCCGAAATAACATTACAGAGGCTATTTCAGTGTTATTTCTAGATTATTGAGAAGGAATATATGAGTTTATCTTCAATAGCCCTGAAATAACGAACAAATAATATTCACGGTGTTATTTTTGGGAGATTATTTCAGGGTTAATAAAGTGAAACCGCATATGTTATTTCATGATTATTTTGAGGTTACTTCAACGTTATTACGGAGTCCGTAGTTTTACTTTAATATTTTTTAGGTGGGTCAGATATAACACACATGACGATATATTACTACGAGTCTGCATGTAGAGTTACGTCCAAAATCCAAACTGAAAAATTTTAGTCTGCATGCGTGTTGAGCTTTTTCGTAATTAGTAATACTAAGGTATTAATTTTTTACCTTCTCGTCATAAAGTTACTTGTTCGTTACTTTTTCTAGTCATAAAGTTACTTGTTCGTTACTTGTTCTCGCGAAGCAGCATACCAATCAGTCCGATCCGACCCTAGCCGATGACGATGCTGGATCTATATTTCTCTGTAAACCTAAGAAGATCAGAAGCCACGCCGATAGCGATCCGAGCCTGCAAAGAGGAGAAAGTGAGAGCGATGAGGAGGATTTTAAGCTGCGTTGCGTTATTGGCCGTTCTACTTCTATTTGGTATAACCTCAAGCTTTTTTCACTCTCCCTCTTGATTTTTTTCACTTCCATCTCTTTGTTCAAAACTAACCTGTTTTTCCACTTTCGATTTCTTTTCTGCCATGAAGTCTCTGCTAAGAAATCCCGCGATGTTACGGAGCTGCAGATCGGCGTCAAGGTGAGATTTTGATTGATGAGGGTTTCGTTGATCCTTATCACAGACGCTAAATCATGCGATTTTGATTCATGTGTGCTAGTTGAGATTTTGATAAACTTTTTATTTAGTTCAATTGATGAAAAGGTTAACTGGTAACTAGTAAGTTTAGGCAATTCTAAAATGGCATAATTTTATGGTCATAGTAAAGGCTAACTTTAGTTTTATGCGTTGAATTTTGTCCTATTTTTGAAAAGCCTTTGTTGTTTTCGTGGATTATTTGAGAAGGAATATTTACTTCCATACCATTCAATTCCTATGTATTTACATATCTTGCACCTAAACTTCAACTTTTACATATATGCCACGTTACCTATCCATAAAAGGGTGCATTTCACCTTTTAAAAGCTAAAATAATGCTATTCTTGATGTGATATAAAAGATTTGAGTGGTATAAATGTAAAAGTAAAATTTAGGCGTTAGATATGTAAATACATAAGAATTGGGTGGTATGTATATAAATACCCTATGATACAATGGATGCAAGCCAAATCATGAGCTGGAGTTGTTATAGTGGCGATTTGGCATTCCTACCTGAGATGCCATGCAAAATTACACGAGCAGCAGGTGAAAAATCATTTTTGCATTTCATATTCTTGTGGCGAAGAAGTTAGATTAGAATTGTTAACCATNGTTTGGCATTCCTACCTGAGATGCCATGCAAAATTACACGAGCAGCAGGTGAAAAATCATTTTTGCATTTCAGATTCTCGTGGCGAAGAAGTTAGATTAGAATTGTTAACCATAAAAAATTATGAAGTAAATTTATTTGGTTTATAGTGAATTTTTAGTAAACGAAACGAGATAGGTGAGTGCGGATTAAATTAAAATGTTTTGTGAATGTGCGATAAAATTGAGGAAGATGGATTAAGAAATTATTATATTAGAGGAACAATAGGAGTTACATCTATTGAACATCAATAGTGTAAAACATAAACTTTAATGGTTTGAAAACTTGGTTTGAGTGATAGAAAGAATACCAATAAGATAAGTGTGGCCTAATGAAAATTTTTTATTCTTAAAACCAACTCCAAGAGTTAGATAAGCAAATGATGGTGATCATTTTCCTTTTCTTTTCTTTCTCTGTCTGGTAAGAGAAAGAGTGCTTATATAGTAGGGTTATGATGGTGGACTCTCAATGAGAGTATTATATCTTAAAACACGAGAGAATGTGCTAAAAAACTAAGTAGAGATAAATGCTTGAGCAACAATGAGTTTTTTTAATTCAACATTATTGTGTATTCTATCACTTGGCAATATAGTCGTAATGTCACAAGTCCTATATTTCAACTTCTTAGGGTTTAGTTATATGTTTACGTATCTAACTCCTAGACTTTCATACTTACATTTATAAATCTTTGGTGTGATATACCTATATTAAAAGGTGATTTAACTTTTTAAATGTAGGTGATAGTTATATTTTTGATGTGATATTAAAGATTTGAGTCCTATGCATGTAAATATTAAATTTTATGTGTTACATATGTAAATACATAAGAATTATGTGGTATGTATGTAAAATGCCTCTAAAATGATTCAATTCCTGTGGTTGCAGTACAAACCAAAGAGTTGTAGCATTCAAGCTCACAAAGGCGATAGAGTTAAAGTGCATTATCATGTAAGCAGCCAAACAAATTTTTTGGTTTTTAGTTTCTCAAAGATGTTAGCAACTGTGCAAATTGGCAATATTGCACTGAACGCATTAAAAATCCTTTGCGTTTTACAGTAATATCTATTGTTACTGAAGCATGGTTTCTGGCTTCCGCTTTAGTTTGTATGTTTGATTCATTGGTTGTTTCTTTTTTTGTGGTGTGTTTAAACCATCTTCTGCTTCAGGTTTTCTTACAGGTTTGTCTCCTCTGCATTTAGGAATCTTGTAACTGCCTACAAATATATCTGGTTTTTTGGGTTGTATTATGATTTAGCAGCTAATTTTAAAACCGCAACAGAGACCAATCTTGCATTTTTAATTGCAGGCCTTTTAAAGTTAGAATTGAGAACTTTTGCATTTGAATAAAGGTCGCTTATATATATAAATATATATGTATTTATAAGCATGTATTCTATAATAGTCAAATTTTTATATTTTCATAAATTTAAAACTAACATTACTCAAAATTCTGTTATCAAACCAATAGATTTACAGCTGAATTTTGGGCAATTTTTAATACAGGGAATGCTCACTGATGGGAGTACATTCGACTCTAGTTATGAGAGAGGTGACCCCTTTGAGTTTGAGCTTGGCAGCGGTCAAGTGATCAAAGGTAATGTTTTCTTATGCCTTTCTCGTTTGGCCATTAGCATAAGTGGAAATAACTTGCAAGTCAGCTGCTATTCCAACTTCTCCTATAACAAACCATGTTTTCACTAATTGGTGATTATTTTTTGTGATGGCAAGTTAAACAAAAATTGGGCCTTAGGGAAAACATTTGATGTAGTTGAGGCCAATAAGTACTTTGTAAATATATATGACATTAAACAAATTTTTTAGGCCTTTTACAATCCTCTACAATCTTTAAAGAAGATTATGAATCTTAGAAGTGCCCATTAGAGAGTTAATGGGGGCTGATTAGGTTTGGTTTGATTGTAGTACTAGCTTAAAAAGCTTTTACTTAGCAAGCACAAATGAGCTTGAATCACCCAAATTGACTCTCAACCAGCATGGAATCAGACTAGCTCGACCTCAATCATATAATCCTCCTCTTTCACAAGCCTAAATCATCCGTGCAACGAGGGAAAACCGTCAGCCGAATTCTGATGAGATGTGTGTATGTAAGAGAAAGGAGGTTGGGTTTAAAGGTAAGAAGTGATGGTTGACCGAATTCTAATCATGGAGTTGAGTTGAAAGATAATTTATTTAGGGGAGAGTAAGGTTTCATGCATTATTGTAAGTTTGTTGAAGAAGTGGGTTGTTCTTATTAAACTTCAACTAGATGTTAATCTATGCTTCAAATTAAGCATTTTTGTAATTAGAATTTTCTAAACAGTGCCCAAACTTAAAATAATCATGCAAGAGGGTGGAATAGAGTATGATAATTTAAGTTAGAAGTTTCCTCTTTCATGAATATGATGAATCCACATTTGCATTTGCTTTGAGGATAATGAATTCTTCATCTTGCTTTGCCTTTATTCTCTGCGTAGTTTTTCTTCGTGCTTCTTTTTATTCTCTTTCATAATATTTTCTCATTTATTTATTTCTCTCTTTTTTGAACTTACCATTTGATCTAAATTTGTGTATATGGAAGAGGGTCTTCCACAACTTTAGTGGGAGTGATTTGGATAGATAGAGAAGTAGGTATGGAGAGAGAAAATATGATGCATACTTGAATATGCATTTCATTGGGGTTTGTGTCTTCCTTAGGATGCGTGTAAGAATGAGGAGGGTCTAACGAGTAGAGGTAGGAGAATATTGTACTGAGTAAAGCATATAAGTTCGTGATTGCCGGCCGCTAAAAGTTCAACTCAAGAATGTGATTTTTGATTTAATTTGATATACATATAAATTTGATTTTTTAGAAAAATAGTATTTTTAATTTTGAAAAATAATGTTTTAATTTTTGAAAATACGAGACCGAATCGATTTCTATATAAAGAATAGTTTAAATAAACGAGCACAACACTATAAGTGACATATTTATCCCGAAGAATTGACATATCATTTATCCGTGGGCTCGATTAAATAAACTATAGAGATTATGACTTCTGTTTGGTTTGCGAACCATTTATATAAGCCGAAAAATTTCCCTACCTAATATGAAAGATTAGATAGAGTTTATATTACCTGAGTTCTTAAAGGTTTCTATAGAGTCAAATCTCTATAGTTAATTACATCTAAAATAATCGATGTAACTTAAGAAAACTCTCGATTTAGATCAGAAAATATTGTTTCTAAGAATTCCAAAGGATAAAACTTTTCAAAGATCGAACCAAGATGTGTCAAATGGGGGAGACTCAAATTTGGGACATTGTTATGGAATCCAAATGGAGAAGACTAGGGGTTCTCATGGATCCTGACAAGAATTTCAATGACTTCCTAAGCTATCCTATGGTTTAACTTCAATTTTGAGAAAAAAATTATTGAATGTTTCATCATGTCAATTATTATTATTTAGGGCTTACATTTGCATGACATAATCATACAAATAACCTTGAAGATAGGAGAATTTATGTCGTAACAAACGATAACGTCAAAATTTAAAAAAGAGTTAGGGCTTAATTTGCACAACATGATTGTGCAAATCCCTAAAGATAAAGTGAGGATTTATGTTGCACTTGGCAAACAACCTCGAAATCCTATAACTTATTATTTAATTCAAAAGAAATATTTGTTGTTGTAGATCTGTTTGCTGCTGTAGAAGGCTGCCCTTGTAGCTAGCTCCAAGCTCCTCGGCGAAGTAGCAGTCCTAAAGTTTAAAGTCTAAAGGTTCAAAAGTTTAATGACAAGTTTAGTTCAATCATTATGGGGGGGGGGAGGTTAAAGTTGATTGGAGCGACACCGGATAAGATCCCACGGTTCTCTCGTTTCGGTATCGCTATTTTCTTCTGAATTTACTTAGCTTAAACGAGTTGTTAAACTTATTTAAACCGGGGAGATCTTGTTAGCAACCGTGTGTTACCTCATCCGAGGGACTCATGTAAATTCAAAATGACGTGTTATGAAGTAGCACTTCAAAAGATTTATGGTTACCTTTGAAACGGTTTAATTTGATTTTGAAAATTTTTTTAGTTTTGAAAAAGTTTTCATTTTGTTGACCAAGCATGCATGGTATGTAGAAGCAATAGTAAATTGCAGTAAATGAAATGACAAAAAGTAAATAAAACTACAAAGGCGTACCTATCATCTTCACGCTGCTCCCGCTGAAATGTTAGAACTTACAACATATATATAATTTTACAGGATATTTAAATAAATTGCAAGAATAGTAAAAAAAAGAAAGAACAATTGAAGGTGTAGCTATCAAACTCCAGGTCCGGGTCTTTAAAGTTTTAATGGATGATTTTCTGAAACAAAGTATAATAGGTTCAGTTGTCCTTCAAAATATCCAAAAGGCCATAAAAGTGTTTGGGGAACAATCCCTAACGATTTTTAGAACCCTTTGAAACGTTTAGAGTTCATTTGAACCTATTATATTGTTCAATTGATCATCCCAAACTTTAAATTTAGTTTCAATGAATTAATACATCCCATGCTCACTGAACCTGATGTTTCAACTATTCCGAGAGTGGGGTAATCAGACTGTCACTTAATGTTTTATTTAAAAGTTATGTGAATGGGTACCCTTAGGGCAAACCCATGTCATTGAAGACCTTGTACCCGTCCTAAAAAATTGGGCTTGTAGTGTTTAGAGACGTTAATCAATCATGTATTTCTTTTATAATCCTCATCAAATAAGTTCAAAAATCAAGCCTAGCTCACTACTAAGCCCTTAACAATTTCATGGGTAAATTTGTAAATATCAAATTATTTATTTAAGTGAAATATATTCTTATCAAAATATCATGCTATCATCTAATCACCAATTAGAGGCTTTAAATGAGTGAATTATTATCTTCCTAACTTAAGTCATTTACTTTAGTATCATCTAATTAGATTGATTTCCAAGTCATAACAATTTATGAAATTACAGTTTTACCTTTATCATGAAAATATGACAAATTAGTTTCTACCTTTTAACCCATTATGATTCAAACATTCAAAAGAGTTCATTATGATTAAAATTATCAATTTGCCCTTTGGTTAACTTAAACTTTTAATTAGGGTAACATAATCCAAATTTACCATTTTGCCCCTAGGGCTCCCCACTTCATAACTCATCAAATATAACTCAAATGACTTTGAAATTTTTATGGTACCCCACTCATGGGTCAATTAAAATATTCGAGGAGAAAATACGATTTTTCTAATTTTTATTTAATTTATATATTTATTTTAACTCAAAAATAGGTTTTTTAATATTAATTTATTTAACTAATCAAAGTTAAATTTTTGTTCATGAGAAAATTATTGGAGGTTCACTTAGGTCAGAAAACTACTTGGACAAAATTTCATAATTTTTAAAATTATATCTTAATTATTATAATTATTTATTAATTTTAGTGATTAATTAAATAGAAAATATATTTTAGTTACAAAAATTATTTTTTATATTTTTTTTAAATCTCTCTAAGTTTCGAGGACTCAAGAGAAATAAACTTTTCATTTTTTGCATTTTTATTTTATTTATTATAATTATTTTAATGAAAAATTAAGGAAAAATACATTTTTGGCATTTAAAAATACATAATTAAAACAAAAAAAGGAAAAATATTTTAAAAGGTTCTAGGTGGTTAGGGGACAATTAGGAACAATTTTGGACATTTTCATATTTTTGAAATTTTTAATGATTTTTTTATTATTTTTAATTCAAAATATAGCTAAAAAATGAACTATTTATTTTAAAATAATTTTTATTTTTCCTAAGTACTCATGATCACAAAGAACTCAAAAAATAACTTTTCATAATTTTCTTTATTATAGTTAATTTATTATAATTATTTTAATGCAAAAAATATAATTTTACTTAGAAAATAAATTTTAGTGCTCAAACTAAATTAAATAAATTTCAAATTTTTACAGTGAGTTAAAATGATTATCATTTATGATGTGGAATAATTTTTGTTACTTTTTGAATATTATTTTATTTATTTTAATTTTAGTGAGTTTTTAGGGTTTAATTAACTATAGTAATTTACATGAACATTCAAACTTAATTTATATTTTTTTAGGGTCCTCTGACCACAAAGAACATACAAAAATAAGTTTCAGATTTTTCTGACTTATATTTTAATTTATATAATTATTTTAAGCAAAAATAGCCAATTACGCTTGAAAATTAGGGTTTCAAAGCTAGAGATACTCTTAGACCTTGAAAAAACCATAAAATATTCCTATTAACATGAAGAATCAACCCCTAAAATTTCAAGCCATGATGATTATTATTTATCTACTTAGATTTAAAATGGTCCAGAGAGTATTTAATTAATTAAAAAGCAAAGACATATCAAATAATTTTTATTTCAATTCCATATTATTCTTCTCTGTTCACTGAGTAACAAAGTATTTTTATTTTATTTTTATGATTTTTCTACACAAAGTTATGCATTTTCTAAGTTCTGGAATTAATTTAAATAATTTAAATCCGATTTCCCTTCTTATCTGAGTCAGCCGCCGCATCATCCTACGGTGCTTCGAACTCACACGCGTCGCTCCGCCATTTGACGCCGCCACCTGAGTCAACTGCCACGTGTCTGCGCTTTATCGTTCTATCTCTTCGTTTGGCGCGATCCTTACACGCACGATCAAATGGTCCTCCGTCATCGTCCTTAATGGCCATAATTCGTGAAATGTCCACACTAAAACCTTAATATCTCTCTTAATACTCAACCAAATCACATGGGATTTGTTCTCACACCTTCATCTACTCCAGACGAACACATTTATATGGTTACATGCTCATGAAATCAAAATTCTCTACACAATTGGTGAAACCGATATAAAAATTAGGGTTTGTGGTCTATATCTGAGTCTATGAGGGGAGACCTCAATCAGATGCTTGTGGAAGTTTCAGTAGAGTCTGACAAACCTCCTGGAAGTGTTCTTTTCCTCTGGTGAATAGCCTGAGTAGGAGTTCAATGAAATGGTGATGCGGCCTTGGTCAAAAGCTAGGTTAGGGTGCTCAATAAAGGGGGGTTTCTGGGGAAGCTTTTGAAACAATCAATTTGGAGTTTTGTATAGTTTTGAGAAATGACCAGAAATTGCCCTGGTTTTGAGCTCTGAAATTGAGCTCACAGTGGGGAAGATGGCTGGAAGATGGTTGGAATGAGCTTAGAAGTCTTGGAGGAGCTCTAGAAGCAATTTGACAGTTTCCCCAAGGAAATTGGTGATATCTCTAGTTGGTTGTGGGAGGTGGAGTTTAAATAGGCAGGCAATAGTGGCTACTAGCGCTGGCTAATAGGTGCCAAGGATTGCTTAGGTGGAGAGGAGAAAGATGCAAGTGACTTCTATCACAAGTTCTCTAGAAATAGTCAACAAGAAAGTCCTATGACTAGATCCTAAGCTTCTAAGGAAGAAACTAGACCTCAACCAAAAGTGAAGTCAACAGTGATGATGCCTCTTTTTTATGACGATCTATAGTTTATTAATGATTGACTCTCTAATAAATATAATAGATGTGTAATTGTCACTAAAATAAAATAACTGATTTGTGAAGAAAGAATTATTTTAATTTATATGTAATCTGTAATGAGAAAATATGTAGATTAATTATCAATTGTGAATTATAATCAATGTTGTTGCATGCTAAAAAAAAATTAACGACAAAGAAATCTTAAACCTTAGCTTAATATAACTTTTATTACTCACAAATGAAAATGTAAGAGAACCAAATTTTTATGTGAAAAAACCGTAGAAAATGAAAAAAAATATGAGGTCTAGCCCCATCAAAGTAATCAATTAAAAAATTGAAAGTACATAGATTTACTCTTCTCTTAAATTAGGGAAGATGAGATTACAAAAATTGATAATCACATATGTATAGTAATAATTTGGCTATAGTAGTCATAATTTGACTACAACTGTAGACAAGTGTTATCATATTTGGCTACAAAAATTATGGTTGGTGGCTCGTAGCTGGCTGCAATAATTGTTGGTGATGGTCGACAACGACTGATTGCCGTTCACCTTCATATCTTTTCAAGAGTTATCTTTTAATTGTCAGCTAATTATTCTCTTCTCCTCCCCACTCTTTAAGTAAAGAATGAATGCCTATTTATGATTTTTGAGAGAGACATTTTGGTCAAAGTCAATCTAAAGTTACTGCATTAGACGGTCCACATTGATTCTCTTAATTATATATTGTTTTTCAATATTTAATTGTTTTAACGACTTCAAAATTAAATGATCTTAGGCTCATTGGATTCCTCTTATCGAGTTATTCAATTTGATCATAAACATGCCATATTTAAAAATTATTTGGCTCTCAAATTAATGTTCCAAATTTTCTAATTGCGCTTCAAATGCTTGATCTAGGTTTGATTGAATTCGTGTTGAATCTCTTTTAGTGCCATAATTGCGCTTCAAATGCTTGATCTAGGTTTGATTGAATTCGGGTTGAATCTCTTTTAGTGTCATTGAGTTTGCCTTATTGAAATGCTCTTTTTGACTATAAATTTATTAAAAACAAAGCTGAGAAGATCCTGAATTTGAATTTGAAAAATTTTTTACTCACAAAATGCATTGAGATTCATGCTTGAATATATAAATTTCTTGATGATATCAAATGTCACCTCAATTCATATTATCGCTATAGTCCATCACAGGATCAAATCACTCCCTCAATTTTTTTAATGCTAATTGGATCTAGCATATATCTATATGGATCAAAGGTAGATGTCTCATCTTATAAAGATTGTTAGTTATGAAAACCAGATCTAATTTGATGTCCTCCCCATGGTTGTTACTCACATTTTGTTGGTAACCTTGATTGTATGACTAAAATGAGATCCACAATAGTAGGGAAAATATTTATGTTTTTAAATGTAATAACAAAATCAATAAACTCTTTTATGTCAAAGTTGGAGAAGACGTCTGTCGGCCGGATAAACGTCGCGCGTTCTGTATATATGAATTTAACTTAATTTAATTTATATATGTGATTAAATTAATGAAGTTTAATTTTAATGAAGTTTCTGAAAATTCGATCGACCTTAGTGATTTTAATATCGTGAATAACAATAAAACGTATCATTTCTACCGTCGCATTAGCAAAAAAGAAGTTGAGGAGGCTTTAAAGAAAACCAAAGGTGGAAAGTCTGTAGG
>JXCR01137354.1:58901-76353 GCA_002079205.1 Phalaenopsis hybrid cultivar | reverse complement strand
CTTGGGCTTATTGTATTAAAAATGATCTTAATTTATTAGAACTAAATGAAAATATGACACTAAATAGGACACAACGGAGAAAAAGGATTCATGTAGCCGACCCCACGTAGTGGGATTAAGGCTTTGTTGTTGTTGTAATTTATATATGTGATTATAACTTTGTAAAATAATATTTTTTAACTTTGAAAAATAATGTTTCAATCTAATTTATATATGATCATAATTTTGGAAATAATATTAGTTTAGTTTAGAAAAGTGAGACCGCATGGACTTCACATATTTGATTGTCTAGATGGTTGAACACGATACCACAAATAGTACACTATCCTGAAGGATAAACATACCATTTTTAGTTGGCTAAACCACCTAAACTAAAGAGTTCGTGACGTCCGTTTGGTCTGCGAAACTCTTTTTTATAAACCGACAAATTCCCTTATTTAATACGAGAGATTAAATAAGGTTTATATTAAGTTGAGTTCTTTAAGTTCCTTATAGAGTCAAATTCCTATAGTTAATTACATCTTAGGCAATTGAAATCACCTAAGAAGACTCTCGATTAAGATTAGTGGTTTTGCTTTTAAGATTACAAAGTTTAAGTTTTCAAGGTTAAATTTGAGGAAATCAAAGGGAAAAGGCTCAAAGTAGGAACAGTTATTTTCAGAAGTAAATGAAGAAAGACACGGGATGTTACAAATCCGAGGGGGAACCCCGTTGACTTCCCAAATATCTTACGATTGGACCTTAACTCTGAAGAAATGTCTACTTCGTTGTCGTGGTCTCGATCGCCGCTCTTCGTCTGCTTGCTTCCACGCTCCGCTTCTTGGAAGAAAAAAACACTCTAAGCTCCTTAACATATTGATTATAGGTTCGGGTTGTGGTGTGTATAAATATACTGTTATTGGGTCAGTGGCTCGCTATAGGATACCTCCTAAACCGGGTGTCCTACTGTCATCTATCCTAAAAGGCTTCTGCAAGTCCATAGGAGCAACATGAATAATAAAAGTGAAGCATGTTATGAAACGCAGTAAACGGTAAACATTACCTTCACAAGCATGAATTGTATATTTATGCATTAAAGTGTGTACTGAAGAAAGTGAAACGCTGTAAATGTAATACAAATTTATATACCTAACGGGTCAGCTGCTCCCGTAAATGAGGTTGATGTCGCGGGTACAAGTAAACAAGTATAATGAAAAGAATTTAAGAAATGTGTGTTGACCTCATTTTTGGCGAGGTATCTTCCTCTTCTTAGAGCATTTAATCAATATGTTAAGGATCGTAGAGTAGTTTTCCCAAGAAGCGGAGCATGGAACCAAGTGGACGGAGGGCGAAGATCGAGACCGCGACGACGAGGCATAGGATGTCTCCTTAGAGCTAAGGTCCAATCGTAGGATAGTTGGGAAGTCACTGGGGTTCTTCCTGGATCTATGACATCTCCTACTTTTCACTCCATTAACTCATGAAAATAACTGTTCCATTTTTGAGTCATTCCCTTTTGATTTTCTTATATTTAAACTTGGAAACCTAAACTTTGCAATTTAGAGTCATTTCAGATTAATTATAGAGACTTGCATTTATAGGGAGCTTAAGAACACAATTTAAAATAAACCCTATTTAACTTTCCATGTTATATAGACAAACTTGTCGGCTAATAAAAAAAAAGTTTTGCAGACCAAACGGATGTCACAAATCTTTTAGTTTAGCTGGTTAAGCCTGCCAACAAGTTGTATGCATATCTTTCGGGATAGTGTACTACTTCTGGTATTGCGCTCAACTATTTAAACTATTAAATATACGAGGCCCGCTCGGTCTCACTTTTCAAAATTAAAACATTATTTTATAAATTACAGTCACATATATACACATTAAATCAGATTCAAATAAATGATTTCCTCCGAGGTAAAGCAATCGACAATGTGTAAGCATGAATTTATATAAGCAAGAATGAATAGCGAACATCACCTTAAAAACTCGAGAAGAGCGACAAATGACCTACTGTAACTCGAAGAAAATCATCAAAAACACGAGAAAAATTCGGAGGAAATCAGGAATTGCCCTGCTAGTTGGTGTCGGTGAATAATATTGTCATCCTACATTTCATCGGATCCCTAGGTCAGGTCCCGATGTCGTAGGATGAAACATTATTCCGCTCTACCACCGAATGTCATTATCATCAAGGCCTAAAACCCCAAAAAAAGACCATCCAATTTACGACATTGCTTGATGGTTCATATATAGCCACAACTATATATACACATTTATGTTTCAAACATAAGCAGCTAAAAACAAACCAAGAAGCAAGAAAAAAAGAAGAAAAAATGGGGTGAGAGAGAGGAGGGAAGATTCATCTGGAAATGACGAAGAGGTGAACTTCGTCTTGGCCCTCAAAACTGCATCTAAAATCATCGACGAAAAGACCTAAAAAATGTAGCCCGACAATCCAAGAATCAACCAGGGTATTCTTTCCTCCAATTAAGTAAATGAAGCAACCCAAAAGATATCTTTTCAAACAATATCTCAAACAAATCGAAACAGGAAGGGGACCGAACCAATGCGACGACTATGTACATAGCCCACAATTCTTATGTATTTATACACCCAATCCTTAAAACTCAAATGTTGCATTCACACCATCCAAACCTTTCATTATACATCCAAAAATGCCACCATTTTAATTTTAAAGAGATGAAGTGTATCCCCTCATGCATAGTTTAGGTGACTTAAAATAAAATTTGGAAGTTTAGGTGTTAGATATGTAAATGTATAAGAATTTCGTGATATGTATGTAAATACCCTTAAGGTTTAACTCTTACTCAAAGCATCAAGCAATCTGGAATGAGGGTGCAGTTGGGGGGAATGCTTGAGTAGGCTCTGTAGTCATGAGAAAAACGAGCAGATTTCAGAGAAGAGTAGGCCAAAGTTGTTGGAGATGTATCCAAGGGATTGCAACAGTACAAAGGACTTTAGCAATGCAGGCGACGTAAATTTGTGTAAAGTAGAAAAGGCTTCCGCCACATATGAATAAATTTGCAATGTATTGATGTCGTAAATGCAAGGATCAACCAAGTCCAAACAGGGCGTAATCAGCATATGAATATAAATTGCTAGAAGATGCTCAAATTCTTAAGGCTAAGACAGAATGAATTGTAGGAGAACCAGCAAATCCTTCTTCAATCACTCTAATCTTCCCTCAGCTTCACATGAATCAACTTCAGCCGTTAAAGTCATTATCAGGAGAACTAGCAAAGTCCCAATGAATTTATTCCAGGTTATACGAGAAATGAAAATTAAATGCACACTCAGTTGTGGAAAAGTCCTCCCTAAGCCCATGAAAATGGATGCAAGTATAGCCTTATAAAAGAGAAAAATTTCTCAAAATTTCTTTGCACTGGAAGGAATTCCAGTCACTTCCTACAGTATCAATGTGAACAGATGCATCCCAAATTGGAACATGAATTCTATAAAAGCTCTTATAAAAGCTGCCGATAACATATATATATATATAATCCATTGTATTAACCTGCTTTAGAGAACCCATCTTTCTGCCTCCTATTTCATTAAGCCTTCACCATGGTATCTTGAAGAATTACATTTAACATGCCATTCAGATTTCATGCACAGCCATTAGAGAACAGTGACAAATTTACATGCATACCACTCGATTCTTATGTATTTACATATCTAATACCTAAACTTCAATTTTTGCATGTATCCCCCTTTACCTATACATTTGAAAAAACATTGCAAACACGATTAAATAACAAATATATATGTATATGCCAAGCAAGGAAAGTAGGACAACCGAGCAAGAGTGTCCAGCAAACCAGCAAAAATACCAAGCAACCGATCAATGCATATTATCCCTAGAAGTGCTGAAGTTACAAAGCCATTCCTCAGCTTTCCTTCCTTTTATTTTTTTTTAGGCCAACTTTTTTAAATGAACTCAACATGAGATAGGTCTAGAGAAAACAAGAAATAGGGGAGAAAAGAAAAGAATGGAAAGAGATTACCTTATCTAAGTTTTACCCACAGAGCTCTAGAAGATTTCAAGCACACACACAATATGAAACAAGCAGGAGGAATCACCAGCCAAAGATCCAACAACCTCGCTTGAGCCTTTACAAACAACAAAAGAAGGCCAAAGAACTCTCAAACATCAAGTTCACAAGCATCTAACTGAGAAGAAATTTCGGCAGTCTTCCCCAACCTCCAAATTTCGTAACCTCACAACCCTTCCCCAAGAGGGGTTTTTATAGCAGAGGAAGGGAGCAGAGGAAATACCATAACTTACTGGAGGTGAGGCAACACGACAGAAAGACAGGAGATAATGGAGATNCGGCAGTCTTCCCCAACCTCCAAATTTCGTAACCTCACAACCCTTCCCCAAGAGGGGTTTTTATAGCAGAGGGAGCAGAGGAAATACCATAACTTACCGGAGGTGAGGCAACACGACAGAAAGACAGGAGAGAATGGAGACAAAAAGAAGAGGCATAAGGCATCGGGAAGAAGAGGTTTTGCCAATAGAGTACTTCGAAGAGGCAGGCTCCATGGGTCAAAATTACACAAGCAGGAAATTAGAAGATTGCAAGGGCTTGCCATCGTGAGGGATGAAGCCAGTGAAGCGTCGGGAAGAACGACTCTCGGGCAGAGGGTGTCGAGGAGGAGAAATAGGTCAACCTTCGTCACGTGAAGAGGAAGGTTAGAGAGGAAGGCGCGGGAGAGGGAGTGAGGAGCGATTAGGGCTCGATGGACGGGCTCCTCTCGGGCCGAATGGAGAAGGCTCGACCGAATGGGAAGGTAGTNGAAAATCATGATAACTTATCCATCCTCATGCACAAGAAAATATGCCACCAAAAAAATTTAATAATTATAATTTTTGAAAAATAAATAATTCACAACAAGATTTTCTAGCTATCTCAGCTAAAATAGGTGTAACCACGATCATCATTATAAATATGTTAGTGAATGTAAGTAGTTTAATGGATATTTTATCCCTCATTTCTTTCAAAAATTTTGAAGCAATCCCCACTAAACTTTTAACTTTATTCTCATAGCATTTGTTATTTTAGGGGAAGAACTTTCAAGGTTTTTGGCATAATCACTTTTTCAATCACCTAGGAAGAACCACCTCAATACTAGGGACGATACAGAACCTCAACCCGTATGTCTTATGTTCTTTGTTATGATTGAAACAGAAATTCAACACTATCACATAAATTTACATATTTACATTTATAACACTTTGGTGTCATAAATATAGTCATGAGAAGCTAAATGTCACTTTTCAAAGCCAATGTTCCAGACGCACCAGTATTTCGAACAGGGAAGGCGGCCACAGAGGGCAAATCCGAGCCCCTAAATCAAATTTCATAAAGTTTCAGAAAAACAAATTCCAACTGCATATGCATTCCGAACATAAAAGTAAGCAAACAAAGCCCCAAAGCCAAACCTCCAAAAGCCCCAAAATTAAATGAAAGCCACATGAATATGCTCCGAACAGAGGGGGGGCAAACAGAGAAGCATAAAACAAAGCCCCCCAAAGTAAAATTTTCAAAAAACCTCAATGTTAAATCAACACAGGAAGGAAAACCGCAGCCCATAAGGCTAAAACAGCCCTCAAACTTCGATGCATAGTATAGATGTGATAGGAACACAAGAAGAAAGCTTGCACATGCATAAGAAGTGAACCATGCATTTCTGATAAGTTTACATTTCCAGTTAAACATCATAGAGGATTTAAAATAGACCCAGTAATATGCAGCATTTAAACTAAAGCCAAAGAAACATTAAAAACTTAACAGCTAAAGAGCAGCCTCAGCATGATGTACCGGCCGAACAATTAAACTTTTTGCATGCATGTAATCCCTATCGATAAAAAAAGAAAACATCACATAGCCTCTGTCGAGCAAAGGAGAGAACATAGAAGGAGAAGAGANCAAAGAAACATTAAAAACTTAACAGCTAAAGAGCAGCCTCAGTATGATGTACCAGCCGAACAATTAAACTTTTGCATGCATGTATTCCCTGTCAAGCAAAGAAGAAAACAACACAACTTCTGTCGGGCAGAGGGGAGAACAGAGAAGGAGAAGAGCAAGTACTTGCCTGAGCTTTTGCAAAACAACAGAAGAAAATCACAAGACTTCCCAAACACCAAGCTCACAAGCACGAGAAGCAATTTCGGCAGTCTCCCCAAGCTCCCAATTTTTATAACCTCACAACCCTTCCCCAAGAGGGGTTTTTATAGTAGAGGAGGGGAGGAGAGGAAATAACACAGCTTACCGGTGGGTGAGGCCAACCCAGAGCTCGAGCTGGCAAAAGGAAACCATCTCAGCAAGAGCCATAGAGGTAGAAGTTATCGGGCAGGAGAAGAAATGCTGCATTCGTGGCATAGCGAACAAAGGTGCCAAAGTCAACTTACCTCGAAACAACTTCCCGTGCAGCAAGTCAAAGCAAAAGGCGCTTCGGGAAGAAACAACTCGGGCAGAGAATGTTGAGAGAGAGGGAGAGAGGTAGTCAACTCCTCGTCACGTGAAGGAGAGAATTCGAGAGACGGATGTGGTTAGGGCTTCACCCGAGGGAGAGAGGCGTGATTAGGGTTCGCACGAGCCAAAGGAGAAGAATCGGGGGAGGGGAAGGATAGTGTGCGTGAGTGTGAATTAGGGCTAATAATGGTTTAGCAATGTCGATTAAACCAAAAGCACTCAGCCAAATTTCAGGCTCAAATGTTCAAGCTACCTCCCTTATTTGCACCTTGCAGCTGCTCCATGGGAGAGCTTGTGATGCTACCTATGGACCCATGAGTTTGTGAGCTCAATTGTGGGCTAGCAGGAGGTGCAGCTCCCAAGCTCCCACTCTTTAATTCACATACTTTCGCCTGTGCACGAAATCATATCAAAATGGGTATCCTCCCAAGCTAAATTTGACTTCACGGACGGGTCGGCATGGTCCGTTTTATCATCTGGGGTCGCCCGGACGACTTCGTCGACGGTCGGGTCGAAAACGCATCAAACTCAAATATCCACGAAATTTTCGCTCGTGAACGATTGTTCTAGCAATCTACTCGAGTTTGATCAATCGCGGAGCCTTCTACAGGTGCAGGTGGCGTGAATTTTGATAATTATGTGCATCAACGTGTGAATTGTGATATTCGTGTATCGTGAGTGTGCGCGGACGACACGAAAGGGTTTATTATGGTTTCAGGTACTATGGATACTCAACTCGAGCTTCGTCATACTGGTTTTAATTGACTCAACTAAGCGCTGAGGATTTAGAACCGGTCACATGAAACTGCGATGAGTCAAGAAGTGGCTCGAATTTCTTATTAGTGAGGGTCCCAGGTTAGTCCTCTAGGAGAGTCGGTAGGAAACCTTAAGGCTAGATCCTAGGCTCTAAGAAGAGTAAGAGACCTCACCAAAAATGAGGTTAACGTCCGATGTACAATCTAAACTCTTTAGAGAAAGATGTTAAGTTTCAACTGATGATAATAAAAAATTCTTTTTGTTAAATATAATTTTATTATTTCTAATATTAATTCCAACAGCTCTTTTTTATCTACTTCATTAATTTCAAAAAAGAAACATTAGATTTGGAATCATAAATAAGTTTTCTAATCTATGCTCTTTTTATACTTACTGCACATGAAATAAGTAACACTTTATTTTAATGAGATTCACATATTTGCTATGATCTCGTCTCTCTTTTCAAAGTTTAGTGATTTTACACTGGATTAACTGTCAAGTATGTTATACCCCCTCTTAAGTTTATTCAATGTGCCATTGATTTAACCTTAGGCTCATACCTTTCCAATCTTTCTCATTATAATATAAATCTCATTGACCATATTGAGCTAAAAGACGAGTTGATAACTTAAAAAAAATAGTCTTATTGTGCAGGTTCAACCTTATTAAACCCAAAAAAAATTGACACCTTGATGTATATTTATAATAGGATCGTTAATAAAATTATTGGTAAGTATAATATTTTTAGTCTTTGATTAGATGATATGTTGGTTTAAGCTCATTGACCAATATTTTTCTAAAATTAATCTTAAGAAGTGCTTATCACTAGATTAGAATTCGATCTGGAGATTATTGAAAAATTGTTTTTAAGTTCCATGGTGGGTTATATGAGTGGTTAATGATGCACTTTAAGCTTTTAAATGTACCCAATACATTTATTAGGTTAATAAATATTGCCTTGAAGGTATTTATAGGAAAATTATTGGGGACATTTAAAAGCTCGAGTAAAATTGACAATTTGAAACACCTTATACATGTTTTTGAAACCATTAGAAAAGATCGACCGAACATCAATTTAAAAAATATTTTCTTACAAATCGATTTGATTTCTTAAAATTCATTGTTTCCATTATTGGCACCAAATCAAATCCTTCTAAAGTTTAAGCAATCATAAATTGTCCCTCATTTAAGGGTTTCACTGAAGTACGAAATTTAAAGAGTCATCAAGGAATTTAATACAGTTGTTGCCCCTACCATGATCTTCTTAAATTTTTAAAAGATTGGACTCCTATAGCACCACAAAATTTAAATTAAGTTGAAATTTTAATCATCTCTGTCCACATTCGTAGGCTGCTGGATTTCTCTAAAGCTTTTTGAAGTCATATATGGTGCTTCTAGAATTGGAATTGGTAAAATTTTAGGTTGATAAAATCACTTGATAGCTTTTTTTTAGTGAGAAATTAAATGAGACAATATAATGATAAATCACTTATGACAAAATTTTATGCTATCATCCAATTTTTGAGACACTAGCATTTACCTTTTACATTGGGAGCTCATCCTTAATTCAGAAAGTCAAATTTTCAATTTTAATAACTCTCAATAAAAATTAAGCCAGACGTGTTATATAGGTTGAATTTTTCAAAATTATTCTATAGTTCTCAAACATAAATTTAGAATTGAAAATAAACTAGTAGACGCCTTATCGAAAATAACTTTAACTATTAGCTCTATAGAAATTAAAAATTTAATATTTAAAAGGATCAAAGATGAGTATCTTGTGTGTTCTGATATTTATCTAATTTATATGAAGAATATAAATACACAACTACCTTTCTAAGAAATATTCCCTTTTATCAATGAATATCTTTATAAGAGAGACACTTTGTATTATGAGATGTTTATAAGTAGGTGCATCAATATTTGACATGTAAATAAGCTAAAACCACAAAAAAAGGTCAATATGTGCCATCGCTTGTCCCTTATAGGCTTTGGAAAGATCTCTCAATGAATTTTATTTTAAGATTGCCTCGCACAATCCGAGAACATGATATTATATTTGTCGTATTTGATAATTTATAAAAGACGCGCATTTTTGTCCAAAAACTAACAATGCTTCTCACATTGTTAGATTTTTCTTTTATAAGATTATATGTTTGCATGATCTACTTTCATTAATTGTGTACTTGGATGCTTGATTTGTTTCCTATTTTTGAAACACTATATATGTAGGGCTGTCAAAACGGCTCATTGTTCGCGAACAGCTCATGTTCGGCTCGTTAAGAAGCTCGTGTTCGGCTCGTTAATTTCGTTCGATAAGTTAACGAGTCGAACANTATATATATATATATATATATATATATTAAGTAGTATTTAAAAAAAAATCTAATTGACTACAAGTCTGCAAAGATTTATAACAATTAAAATATTGATTAAGAAAATAAAATAAAAATTATTAAATTAGATTCAAATGGTGTTTTAATATAAATAATAATTTTTAAATCTTGCTCAAACCCTTATTAATTATTAAATTAGATTCAAATGATGTTGTAATATAAATAATAATTTTTAAATCTTGCTCAAATCCTTAGTCTTATGGCTACATCATTAGGGTTGTTAAAAGGATTTTTTGTTCGTGAACAACTCGTGTTCGGCTCGTTTACACCCCTATATATAAGTTATCATGCACTAAATTAAATTTTGTCTTTCATCCTCAAACTAATGGTCAAATTATGGCTGTTAATCAATCTTTAAGAAATCTATTGAGATGTGTTGTAAGAAAAAAATTATAAAATTATTTTCCTACATCTAAATATGCATATATATTTCATTTTTAGAATAATCAATATTTTATATTTTGAAATAGTATATAGCTAAAAAAATTCCAAACGACTTATTGATGTTGTAAATTCCTCATCTCATGCATTTTCTTATTAATCATTTTCATTTGCCAAAATTTTTTGAAGTATCCATTGTACCATATGAAAACAAATTATTTCTAAGATAAATCATAGTAGCCCAACAAGGGAATTTAAATGAGATTATGTTTTAGTTCGCATACACCCTTAGCAACATTTTACCATTTTTTTTAGGAAATTACATGTAAGAGCTTGTGAACTATTTAAAATTTATAAAAAAATTAGTTGTAATGTCTATTATCTTGATTTGCCTATTAATATGCTAATGAATCCTCTTATTGATATTGGAGATATTCTATCTTATAAAAAAAATTAACAAATGTCTTATTCAATCTAAATCTTTAATAGGAGATATAGTTTCATACTTACAAAATCTATTTTTCCTCATCTCCAAAGAAACACTCATTGATCCATCTGCAGACAGTTTAGCCCCACAATTATTAGAGGATACCTTGGACTTTATTTATATGAATAATATAAATAAACAACTAACTCTGTAAGAAGTATTCTCTTTTATCAATGCAAAATGTTTATAAGAGTAAATCATTTTGTATTATGAGATGTTTAAAACTTGGTGGCCGCCCAATATTTGACATGTAATAAGTTAAAAGCCACCCAAAGAAAAAAAAAGAAAAAGGGTCACCATCGGTTGTCCCTTCAGGCTTTGGAAAGATCTCTTAATGAATTTTATTTTAATATTGCCTCGCACAGTTTGAGAACGTAATATTACATTTGTCATAGTAGATCATTTTCATTTCTAAAGGACGACATTTTTTTGTCATCTTCAAAAACTAACAATGTAAGAGTGGACTTATTATAACCTTATAGATCATTCAAAGCATTATAGGAGTTGAATTATAACCTTTTAAAGTTATTCCTTGAAAAAACTCTCTAGTCAGTTTCCAACCATTGGCAGCACTCCATTCTAGAATATTCCTGAATGTTCTAGAAACCAGTACCCATATTCTTGAAATATATTCCATACAGGGTGGGACCAAGGGCTGCTTGGAATGTGCATTGGCGAGAAAAGGAAGCTGAAGATCCCTGCAAAGCTTGGCTATGGTGAATCAGGATCTCCTCCCAAGATTCCTGGTATGGAAAAATTATTATTTTGTACTGAAATGTAATTTCAAGAATGACTCCATCCCATTATTATTTGATTATATGATGCAATTTTCTTTTTTAATGAAAAATTGCAGGGGGAGCCACGCTGGTCTTTGATACCGAGCTTATTGCTGTCAACGGAAGAACTTCAACAAGCGATGAGGATACAGGAGATGAAGAGCTATAAGTTATGTTTGAATTATTCCAAGCTTTGTTTCTTTGCATGAGTAAACCATGTGGTTGAATTTTTATTTTTTTTCTTAATAATGCTTTTTAGCTGAATCAGTTGTTTGAACATTTTTTATCAATTTTTTAAAAAAAAAAAACAT
Organism: Phalaenopsis hybrid cultivar; assembly: GCA_002079205.1. Lineage (NCBI taxonomy): Eukaryota > Viridiplantae > Streptophyta > Magnoliopsida > Asparagales > Orchidaceae > Phalaenopsis > Phalaenopsis hybrid cultivar. The sequence goes on along the minus strand of JXCR01137354.1, from coordinate 64,764 downwards.
TTACATACATACCAGACAATTTTTATGCATTACAAATGCAACAACCAACATAAACTTATATTAATAATGTTTAAGTGTTGAATGTTTTAATACAAAAAAGGTATATGGTTGAATGCCCCACATGAAAAGTGAGTTGGGTTCTGTCATAAAATTTGATATTTGGGTTATTTTTTAATCATTTGGCCAGTATTTGGAAAACAAATGTAAGAGGACTACAAATAGCAAAATTTTGAGTTATCCATGTAAATTAACAAATCTACCATCTCCAAACAAGTAGATGCACAACGAATTGTTATATTATTGGTAGAAGTAATGCAGGTAGTCTCTCATCAGGGCTGACCTAAACCAAGCCGCGGTAGACCTACAAAGTGAAGAGGGTCAATTGCTTACTCTTAATTTGATCATTTGCCTCTTAAAATACCAATTTTATACTTCCTAAAATATCACCTTACGTATATATTCCATCCCACATTAGACCCAGGGAGACAGTTTAGCCAAATTAAAATTTCATTTTGATCCATTGCCCCCTCAAATATCATTTGCCCTTCATTACTTCTCCCGACCATTCTCAAGCCTAACATTTAATTTTTTTCAATGACAAATTCTCAATCTAAACCAAAAAGCTCATCTCAAGCCTAACACCTCACCCGACCATCAATTTAAACTACAAAAAAATAAAAAGTATATTTACATACCAAGCCGCAATTACAATTCTAACCACTTACAAATCTAACACAACTTTGTATTTACATTTACATCACCCAAAAATTTAAAACCTATATGCGATAATTTGAATTTCATTACCTAAAAGCAATAATTTAATGTCAAAGATTTGAGTGCTACACCCGCTAAAAAACAAGCCTTCACCAATTTAGATTATTTAATCAGAATCACAACCCATAAAAATATAAGAACACAATTTAACACCACTCTCAAGTTCACATTACTAAGGAAAGAGAGATCTTCCACTCGAAAAATAAAATGTTTTTTGACCCACCCAGTAACAATAATCCACCAGAGAATATGAAACCATTAATGCATCCAGAGTCTCCAACATAACACTTTAATATCCTCAACAAGCTGTGCATAACACCATATAATAAGGCCATATGCATGTCATACTTTTTCTACAAAGAACGCCTCATATACTACTACTCTTTGGCAGCCGTCTAAAATTCAGTGATCGTAAGTTCAGGAGAGACTAATAAAAAGTATGAAGAAGATGGAACCAAACAAAGATATAATAATAATAATAAGAATTAAGCAGCGCTGTCAACGCTCATGGGCTCAGTCTCCTGCAACTTCTGCCCTTCAGATTTCTGAAATGAAAAAAGATTAATATTAAATTAACCTCCTCATATGTGAAATTTTATAGAAGATTTGGTAATAGAGAGATCATACTCACATTGGGCTCCGCAGGCTCCAACCTCTTCAGCTTAGCGAACATGTTACCATAGAACTTGGCATCCTTTTTGTTATACTCCTTCATTTTCTCTTTCAAGCTCCTGTATTCCAGCTTCACATCCCTGCCCAAAAATTTAATACGACTTCTATTGCTGACTAATCTCAAATTCCATATAATCCAACCAAATTGCATTAAATCAAAATTGCATGATGATTAAAATTGCATGATGATCACTGCATTCAATATGAATACGGTATTCTTTGTGGACTTTGGATGTTATAACTCACTGTAATTAATAAGAGAGATCATATAGGGCATGAATTCAAATCATTGATTGTGAATTACATAAGAGCCCCTCTTTATCCCACTTTTCTCTTAGCCGTCAACAATCAAAGCACCCCGACTAAATCTCTTCCATCCATAACATTGAGTATTAAAATGAAATTGATAATAACTAACGTTTCCTCNTGGGAAATCACCGGGGTTCTTCCTGGATCTATGACATCCCCTACCTTTCACTCCATTAACTCATGAAAATAAATGTTCCATTTTTGAGCCATTCCCTTTTGATTTTATTATATTTAACATTTGAAACTTAAACTTTGCAATCTTGAAGACAGAACCACTGATCCTTATCGAGAGTTTTCTTAAGTGATTTCGTTCATTGAAAATGTAATTAACTATTGGAGCTTGTCTTTATAGGAAACTTAAGAATACAGTTTAAAATAAACCTTATTTAACTTTCCATGTTAAACAGATAAACTTTNTGGGAAATCACCGGGGTTCTTCCTGGATCTATGACATCCCCTACCTTTCACTCCATTAACTCATGAAAATAACTGTTCCATTTTTGAGCCATTCCCTTTTGATTTTATTATATTTAACATTTGAAATTTAAACTTTGCAATCTTGAAGACAGAACCACTGATCCTTATCGAGAGTTTTCTTAAGTGATTTCGTTCATTGAAAATGTAATTAACTATTGGGGCTTGTCTTTATAGGGAACTTAAGAATACAGTTTAAAATAAACCTTATTTAACTTTCCATGTTAAACAGACAAACTTGTCGGCTAATAAAAAAATATTTTGCAGATCAAACAGATGTCATAAATCTTTTAGTTTAGGTGGTTAAGCCTGCCAACAAGTTGTATACATATCTTTCGGGATAATGTACTACTTGTGGTATTGCGCTCAACTATTTAAACTATTAAATATGCGAGGCCCGCTCGGTCTCACTTTTCAAAATTAAAACATTATTTTCTAAATTATAATCACATATATACACATTAAATCATACNGCGAGGCCCGCTCGGTCTCACTTTTCAAAATTAAAACATTATTTTCTAAATTATAATCACATATATACACATCAAATCATATTCAAATAAATGATTTCCTCCGAGGTAAAGCAATCGACAATGTGTAAGCATGAATTTATATAAACAAGAATGAATAGTGAACATCACCTTAAAAACTCGAGGAGCGACAAATGACCCACGGTAACTAGAAGAAAATCATCGAAAACACGAGGAAAATTTGGAGGAAATCAGGAATGATCTACAAAGATCCCAATAAAATCGTATGAAACACACTAAAAAATTCGAGGAAAGAAAGAAAACCTTTAGCATTCGGGTCGGCTAGGATTAGATTTAGGTATTCTCGAGGGGCTCCGAATGCAGCTATCGGTCACCTGTTTGTATAAAGTCCGACATTCAACTAGAAGGGTTTCCTACAATGTCAACTTAGGAGGGTGCTTCTTAGCCCAGTACCGGTAATTGACAAGTGGACAATCGAATCATATTACTTAAAATTTATATTTTGGCATGCATATAGATTTCATGCATATAAGAGAAAGTAATATCAATTTTTGTAGTCAAAATATATTTATAATTACATCGTACATGTTCTTATCATTTTTACAAAATATAATTGTTCACAAGTCGATTGTACCGTCAGGCTAGGACCGCCAACAACCTAAGAAGATAAGGGTGCCCTGCTAGTCTGGTGTCGGTAAACAATATTGTCATCCTACTATATTTCATCGGGTCTCTAGGTCGGGTCCCGATGTCGTAGGATGGAACATTTTTCCGCTCTATTATCGAATGTCATTATCACCAAGGCCTAAAACCCCAAAAAAAGACCATCCAACTTACGACATTGCNGCAATCGACAATGTGTAAGCATGAATTTATATAAACAAGAATGAATAGTGAACATCACCTTAAAAACTCGAGCGACAAATGACCCACGGTAACTAGAAGAAAATCATCGAAAACACGAGGAAAATTTGGAGGAAATCAGGAATGATCTACAAAGATCCCAATAAAATCGTATGAAACACACTAAAAAATTTGAGGAAAGAAAGAAAACCTTAAGCATTCGGGTCGACTAGGCTTAGATTTAGGTATTCTCGAGGGGCTCCGAATGCAGCTATCGGTCACCTGTATGTATAAAGTCCGACATTCAACTAGAAGGGTTTCCTACAATGTCAACTTAGGAGGGTGCTTCTTAGCCCAGTACCGGTAATTGATAAGTGGACAATCGAATCATATTACTTAAAATTTATATTTTGGCATGCATATATATTTCATGCATATAAGAGAAAGTAATATCAATTTTTGTAGTCAAAATATATTTATAATTACATCGTACATGTTCTTATCATTTTCACAAAATATAATTGTCCACAAGTCGATCGTACCGTCAGACAAGGACCGCCAACAACCTAAGAAGATAAGGGTGCCCTGCTAGTCTGGTGTCGGTAAACAATATTGTCATCCTATATTTCATCGGGTCTCTAGGTCGGGTCCCGATGTCGTAGGATGGAACATTTTTCCGCTCTATCATCGAATGTCATTATCATTAAGGCCTAAAACCTCAAAAAAAGACCATCCAACTTACGACATTGTTTGATGGTTCATATATAGCCACAATTATATATGCGCGTTTATGTTTCAAACCTAAGCAGCTAAAACCAAACCAATAAGCAAGGAAAAAAGAAGAAAAATGGGGTGAGAGAGAGGAAGTCAAGGTTCATCTGAAATGACGAAGAGGTGAAAGACGTCTCGGCCCTTAAAACTGCATCTAAAACCATCGACGAAAAGACCTAAAAAATGTAACCCGACAATCCAAGAATCAACCAGGGTATCATTTCCTCCAAGTCAGTAAACGAAGCAACCCAAAATATATCCTTTTCAAACAATATCTCAAACAAATTGAAACAGGAAGGGGATCAAACCAATGCGACGACTGTGTACATAGCCCACAATTCTTATGTATTTATACACCCAAACTTAAAACTCAAATGTTGCATTCACACCATCCAAACCTTTCATAATACATCAAAAAATGCTACCATTTTATGAAGTGTATCCTCTCATGCATAGGTTAGGTGACAAAATAAAATTTGGAAGTTTAGGTGTTAGATATGTAAACGTATAAGAATTTCGTGATATGTATGCAAATACCCTAAAGGGTTAACTCTTACTCAAAGCATCAAGAAATCTGGAATGAAGGGTGCAGGTGGGGGGAATGCTTGAGTAGGCTCTGTAGTCATGAGAAAAACGAGCAGATTTCAGAGAAGAGTAGACCTAAGTTGTTGGAGATGTATCCAAGGGATTGCAACAGTACAAAGGACTTCAGCAATTCAGGCGACGTAAATTTGTGTAGAGTAGAAAAGACTTCCGCAACATATGAATAAATTTGCAATGTATTGATGTCGTAAATTTCTAGAAGATGCTCAAATTCTTAAGGCTAAGACAAAGAATGAATTGTAGGAGAACCAGCAAATCCTTCTTCAGTCCACTCAATCTTCCCTCAGCTTCACATGAATCAACTTCAGCCGTTAAAGTCATTATCAGAAGAACTAGCAAAGTCCCAATGAATTTATTCCAGGTTATACGAGAAATCAAAATTAAATGCACACTCAGTTGTGGAAAAGTCCTCCCTAAGCCCAGGAAAATGGATGCAAGTATAGCCGTATAAAAGAGAAAAATTTCTCAAAATTTCTTTGCACTGGAAGGAATTCCAGTCACTTCCTACAGTATCAATGTGAACAGATGCATCCCAAATTGGAACATGAATTCTATAAAAGCTCTTATAAAAGCTGCCGATAACATATATATATATATAATCCATTGTATTAACCTGCTTTAGAGAACCCATCTTTCTGCCTCCTATTTCATTAAGCCTTCACCATGGTATCTTGAAGAATTACATTTAACATGCCATTCAGATCTCACGCACAGCCATTAGAGAACAGTGACAAATTTACATGCATACCACTCGATTCTTATGTATTTACATATCTAATACCTAAACTTCAATTTTTGCATGTATCCCCCTTTACCTATACATTTGAAAAAACATTGCAAACACGATTAAATAACAAATATATATGTATATGCCAAGCAAGGAAAGTAGGACAACCGAGCAAGAGTGTCCAGCAAACCAGCAAAAA
>JXCR01137354.1:44747-58717 GCA_002079205.1 Phalaenopsis hybrid cultivar | reverse complement strand
GACGTCCCGGACGCACCGACACGCTCCATTTCGTCATCTGGGGTCTCTCGGACGACTTCGTCGATAGTCGGTTCGAAAATGCGTCAAATTCAAATTTCTTTAAATTCTCGCTCGTGATCAATCATTCCAGCAATTGATTCGAGTTTGATCAATCGCGAAGCCTTCTATAGGTGCAGGTGACATGAATTTCGATAATTGTGTGCATGGAACACGTGAATTGTGGTATTCGTGCATCGAACACGCACAGAGGTCACAATGGGTTTCTTATGGTTTCGGCTCCTATAGGTACTCGACACGAGGTTCGTCATGCTGGTTTTAATCTACTCAACTAAACGTTGATGATTTAGAACCGGCGATATGAAACTGCGAGGAGTCAAGAAGTGGCTCGAATTTCTGATTGACATTGGTTCTAGTGCTAGTCCTCTAGGATAGTAGATAGGAAACCCTAAGACTAGATCCTGGGCTCTAAGAAGAGTAAGAGACCTAACCAAAAATGAGGTTAACGTCTGATACACAATCTAAACTCTTCATCGAAAGATGTTAAGTTCAACTGATGATAATAAAAAGTTCTTTTTGTTAAATATAATTTTATTATTTCTAATATTAATTCCAACAGCTCTTTTTTATCTACTTCATTAATTTCAAAAAAGAAACATTAGATTTGGAATCATAAATAAGTTTGAGAACGTAATATTACATTTGTCGTAGTTGATCATTTCTAAAGGTCGGCATTTTTTTGTCATCTTCAAAAACTAATAATGCTTCTCACATTGTCAGATTTTTCCTTCAAAGAATTATACATTTGCATGGTATAATTTCATCAATTGTGTCTAACCGTGATGCTTGATTTTAAGATTGCCTCACACAGTTTGAGAACATGATATTATATCTGTGGTGATTGATCATTTCTAAAAAACAGTTTTGTCATGTTCAAAGGCTAACAATGCTTCTCACATTANATTTTAAGATTGCCTCACACAGTTTGAGAACATGATATTATATCTGTGGTGATTGATCATTTCTAAAAAACAATTTTGTCATGTTCAAAGGCTAACAATGCTTCTCACATTGTTAGATTTTTCCTTGAAAGAATTATAGATTTGCATTGTCTATTTTTATTAATTGTCTGACCGGGATGCTTGATTTGTTTTATATTTTTGAAAGACTAAAGAAATTAGCATGAACTAAATTAAAATTTTTGTATCTTTCATCCTCAAACTAATGGTTACATTGCGGTTTTTTAATTAATCTCTAAGAAATCTACTGAGATGTCTTGTAAGAAAAAAACTATCNTTTGAAAGACTAAAGAAATTAGCATGAACTAAATTAAAATTTTTGTATCTTTCATCCTCAAACTAATGGTTAAATTGCGGTTTTTTAATTAATCTCTAAGAAATCTACTGAGATGTCTTGTAAGAAAAAAACTATAAAATTGGAACATATATTTTCCTACTTCTAAATTTGCTTATAATAAATAAAAGTTTAATTACGAGAGCGCAAACAAGAGCTTAATATGGGTCGAATTGAAGCTTGTCATTGGAGCTCAGTAAAAAAAAATAATAAATTTTAGATGTTATTATTTAAAGTTCAAAATTATGTCTTAATAACTTTGGGTTTTTAAATTTGAGGACACCTATTGGTTGGTTAACAATATCTTCAATCTTGTTGTGGCTTATTTAGTTGGATTCATGCTAAAGCCAAAACGTGTTAGTTTGGCCCAATGTGTTTTAAGAGCCTTTTAGATCACTCAACAATTGGAAGAGTGGACTTATTATAACCTTTTGGATCATTCAAAGCATTATAGGAGTTGAATAATAACCTTTTAAAGTTATTCCTTGAAAAAACTCTCTAGTCAGTTTCCAACCATTGGCAGCACTCCATTCTAGAATATTCCTGAATGTTCTAGAAACCAGTACCCATATTCTTGAAATATATTCCATACAGGGTGGGACCAAGGGCTGCTTGGAATGTGCATTGGCGAGAAAAGGAAGCTGAAGATCCCTGCAAAGCTTGGCTATGGTGAATCAGGATCTCCTCCCAAGATTCCTGGTATGGAAAAACTATTATTTTGTACTGAAATGTATTTTCAAGAATTACTCCATCCCATTATTATTTGATTATGATGCAATTTTCTTTTTTAATGAAAAATTGCAGGGGGAGCCACGCTGGTCTTTGATACCGAGCTTATTGCTGTCAACGGAAGAACTTCAACAAGCGATGAGGATACAGGAGATGAAGAGCTATAAGTTATGTTTGAATTATTCCAAGCTCTGTTTCTTTGAATGAGTAAACCATGTGGTTGAATTTTTATTTTTTTCTTAATAATGCTTTTTAGCTGAATCAGTTGTTTGAATATATATATTTATTTTTTATTTAATCGATTAAATCAAATCATCAATTTAAAAAAAAAAAAAAAAACATTTACATCCATACCAGAATTTTTATGCAAATCACAAATGCAACAACCAACATAAACTTAAAAATATAAATTAACGTAATGTCAAAATTGAATTGAAAATGTAAANACCATGTGGTTGAATTTTTATTTTTTTCTTAATAATGCTTTTTAGCTGAATCAGTTGTTTGAATATATATATATATTTTATTTAATCGATTAAATCAAATCATCAATTTAAAAAAAAAAAAACATTTACATCCATACCAGAATTTTTATGCAATCACAAATGCAACAACCAACATAAACTTATGAATATGAAAAATGTATATCAATCTTAAAAATATAAATTAACGTAATGTTAAAATTAAATTGAAAATGTAAGTATTATAAATATTAATAATGTTTTAAGTGTTGAATGTTTTAATACAAGAAAGGGTATATGGTTGAATGCCCCACATGAAAATAANTAAGTATTATAAATATTAATAATGTTTTAAGTGTTGAATGTTTTAATACAAGAAAGGGTATATGGTTGAATGTCCCGCATGAAAAGTGAGTTGGGTTTCATCATAAAATTTGATATGGAAAACAAATGTAAGACGACCACAAAAATCAAAATTTTGAGTTTTGTATGTAAATTAACAAATCCACCATCTCCAGACAAGTAGATGCACAACGAATTGTTATATTATTGGTAGAAGTAATGAAGGTAGTCTTTCTCATCTCATCTGGGCTGATCTAAAATCAAGCAGGGGTAGACCCACAAAATCAAGAGGGTCAATTGCTTACTCTTAATTTGATCATTTGCCACTTAAAATACCAATTTTATACTTCCTCAAATATCACCTTACCTATATATGCCATCCCACATTAGATGCAGGGAGACAGNATTATTGGTAGAAGTAATGAAGGTAGTCTTTCTCATCTCATCTGGGCTGATCTAAAATCAAGCAGGGGTAGATCCACAAAGTCAAGAGGGTCAATTGCTTACTCTTAATTTGATCATTTGCCACTTAAAACACCAATTTTATACTTCCTCAAATATCACTTTACCTATATATGCCATCCCACATTAGATGCAGGGAGACAGTTTAGCCAAATTAAAATTCCATTCAAATATCATTTGCCTTTCATTACTTCAACCCCGCTCCCTCGCAAGTGACGAATCTCTTCACTTTGGATAAATTTCAACCTTAATTTAATTTTCTTCAATGACAAATTCTCAATCTAAATTAAAAAGCTCATCTCAAGCCTAACACCTCACCCGACCATCAATTTAAACTACCAAAAAAGAAAAGTATATTTACATACCAAGCCGCAATTACAATTCTTATGCATTTACACATCTAACACAATTTTGTATTTACATTTACATCACCCAAACATAAAAAACCTATATGTTATAATTCGAATTTCATTACCTAAAAGTAATAATTATATTTCCGCTAAAAAACAAGCCTTCAACAATTTAGATTATTGAATCATAATCACGACCCATAAAAATATAAGAAAAAACAATATAACACATCTCTCAAATTCACATTACTAAGGAAAGAGAGATCTTCCACTCGAAAAATAAAATGTTTTTTAACCCACCCAGTAACAATAATCCACCAGAGAATATGAAAACCATTACTGCATCCAGAGTCTCCAACATAACACANATAATTCGAATTTCATTACCTAAAAGTAATAATTATATTTCCGCTAAAAAACAAGCCTTCAACAATTTAGATCATTGAATCAGAATCACGACCCATAAAAATATAAGAAAAAACAATTTAACACATCTCTCAAATTCACATTACCAAGGAGAGAGAGATCTTCCACTCGAAAAATAAAATATTTTTTAACCCACCCAGTAACAATAATCCACCAGAGAATATGAAAACCATTACTGCATCCAGAGCCTCCAACATAGCACATTAATATCCTCAACAAACTGTGCATAACACCATATAATAAGGCCATATGCATGTCATACTTTTTCAACNGAAATGGAATTACTGGAGAAAGGTAGAGATGCTTCCAGAGGTTGTGACCCCACGTTAATTTCGTTTTTGGATGGGCTAAAATGATAGTGGCCCGGCCCGGTGGGTAGCAGTTGATTGAAATTTTGGGCACTTGCCCGTAGAACGAGCCTAATCTTTAAACATTAGTAGTTACTTGTTGGATCGTTTAGTTCAAAAGTCAAGCTAAAATGAAAGATGGTTAGATGTTATTATCTCACATTCATAAACTTAAAAATTGAAATATAATATATTATTTTGAAGATAAATGTGCTCTTTAATAGTTATATGATCAAATTCAAATTGAATATAATCAGTATAAATAGACATCAATGAATGACGTGTATATATAAGAAGATGACAGGAGATGACCTGAGTTAATAATTCTCTTGCAGACACAAGATTATATAGTTAATTACATCTTAAAGGATTGAAATCAATTAATAAAACTTTCGATTAAGATTAGAGTTTCATCTTCAAGAATTTAAAGTTTAGTTCTCGCGATTTTTCATAAGAAAATCAAGTGAGAATGACTCAATTAGAAACATTTATTTTAGAGACCAAATGAGCGAAATGTAGGGGATGTCACAGACTCTGAGGAGGACTTCAATGACTTCTCAAACAATCCTATTGTTTATTTTTATATTTTGGAAGTAATATTATTTGATGTTTACCCATATCATTTTATTTAAGATTTAGGGCTTACACTTGCACAAATATACAATCATGCAAATAGCCTAGGAAGATATGTGGATTTATATTGTACCGAACGAACAACCTCAAAATCCTAAAAAGAGTTGGGGCTTATCTCACACGACAAACGATTGTACAAATGCCTAGAAGATAGCGCGGGGATTTACGTCGTGCTAGATGAACGACCTCGAAGTCCTAAGAGTTTATGTTATTTAAATCTAGTGAAAGTTAAGTTGAGAATCATCCTTTGTTTAATGCTTTGCCTTGATTGTCGCCTAAATTTATCCACCGCTTGATTGCATCATCTCTTCATTCTGCGAAAGGCGGGGAGAAAGAAATCATGCTTCAGGCGGCCTATCCTAGGTTCTTTTTAGTGTTTTGATTTTAGAAGGCGTACATTTAGGTTGATAATCATTTATGTCATTATTATTATTATTTAACCAATGTGTTATTATGTTGGTCATGTGTTATGAGATTTCTGTCTAAACATATGTTCTACGTCATCTGTCTTAAGACATTTTATAAGAAAATAATTAAAATTTTCACCCCAAGCATGTGCCATATGTTTACTACCTTATGAGTATGTTCCACGCATAAGAAATGTAGTACATAATGGAAAGATAACATGCATAAATATAATATAAATAATAAGGTGCAGGAAAAGGAAAGTACAATGAAAGAGAAAGTGGTAGTACGTGATCCCGAATCTTGATATGTGAGGATTTATGAAGTTGACACTACTAGAGTGTCAAAAACTTGATCCTTATATGAAAAGTAAGTTGTGTAAAATATATATAGTTATAGACAATTAATAATGAGATTCTGCGCAAGTATATATATCGTTATCAAGTAATAATAGACTTTTTATTTAAGCCCCAAATATCAATCCCACGGGGAAAGTGTAAGTTATCAATGATAAATTTTAACAGGAAATTTACAGAAAATCAAACAAAATCACTGTCACTAATTTCGAATGTTGAGATATTAACCAAATTAAATTACTTAACTATTAGCAAAAACAAAAATGCAACTTTTAAATATTAAATACTAATCTAAAAACTATGTTTAGATAATAAGGATTTCTTATGTGAAAAAACATCCTTCCCACTACAATGAAATTCTGGTGAAATGAGATGAGATAAATATTTTTAATATGTATTTTGCCAAATAGAAGCAATTTTAATTCTCTACTCTGATACAATGCATGGAAAATCATTGGCTAATCTTAGGTTTAGTCCCTAAATCCGTGGTTAGGCTAGGAGTATATCGACTCCCACTTCCCTTCACCTGAAGGCTAACTCACGCTTTATTTTTTAAACACTAAGATCAAATTTATGATTTTAGTCTGTCACCCTAAAGATTCTCCAGNAGCACCTTTTCACCCTTCTTCATGGTCTTGACAGCTTTCGCCAAAGCAGGGCAGAAGAATCCTGACTCCAAAGTAGATTTTTGTTGAGAGAATTAAACTTAAGCATCATCGACAATATTACATAACAAAAACAGCATAAATACAATTACCAACCATCTTTAACAGTAAACTCAGCTTCCTCAGCTTTGGAAATCATGGTACCATCCTCAAGCCGAGCTTCATATTTCACTGCACAGATGAAATTACTTTCAGCATTCACATTTAGCAAGCAGAGTCTAAATAATAATAATAATAATAAATTTTTAAAAAATAACACAAACGAGTAACACCACATACCTAGGACTTCATCAAGATCTTTAGGATTCTCCCATTTCTCTCCTTCCTTCAATATCTTTTTGAAAATACCTCCATCTTTGCATATATCCTTGACACTAGACCAAGAGAGCAACTCTACATCAAACTGCAGTGTAGCATTTGGAGGAATTGTTGGAGGGGAGCCAGCCTCCCCATAGGCAAGTTCTGGGGGTATAGTGAAAATGGCATTTTCTCCCTTCTTCATGGTCTTGATGCCCTGGTCCCATCCCTTGATAACTTGACCTGAAAATATTCATATACAAAATTTCTATAAACCAGCACTGTAGGAGCAAGGCAAGAACATTATTTCTCAGCAATAAAAGTTGAACAACTACATTCAGCCATCTGAATCATCAACGCAAAAGGATAATATCACAATATTTGAATTGCAGGACAAACAAATTCAATAGAAGGATGACATGATATTGCTAATCCAAGGAAATCAGGGAGAAATAGCTTATCAAACTCGAGCCTATTATAGTAAGCGTATTTCAATGTTAAAATGAACGACTAATTACCAGAATGGCAGCAAAATCTAAAATTTGCCTTGTCATTTAATTCACAACAAGCCATTTCTAATCTACCATTTCACAACTCCTTCAAAATAAATCCGCATAGGAAGCATTTACTTCTGACATGTAAAGAATTCAGACTACATGCAAAGTAATGAAACAGTAAATACTTATTTCTAACATCTCTCTCATCTTAAAGGCTGGGTGTGTGAATCAAACCATAATTTGCCAATGCATAATAAAGAAACTAGGTTAAACGACTTGTTTCTATGCTTTCAATAATCTGAATGAATCAGGCGACTAACTGAATCGAATATATTCAAGCCCCAAGCAATATGAGCTTGCTCTATTATTTCCTTCCTCTTTGAAGTTAGGGTTTTCCAACTTCAAAAAGAAAGCAGTGCAGGGGGCCAGAATTACTATAGTACCCAAGTTGTTCCAGTCTACAGCCTCAATAGTCATTAGACATGCAGGTGTTGTCCATGAACATATTCAATCCAATCCCTTTTACATTATGCAGAACGAAAAGAGCTTACAACCAATAAAATAGATGCATTATTTATAGGCTACTTAAGGAAACTAAAGCATATAGTGGCTGAAAAAGGATGAAATATTTATGGCTTTTGCAAGATTAGAGATTTTCATTATGGTAGTCACTAATCGTTTCCTTCCTCCCATTTGAATTTATTATTCTTTAAAAACAATAGCCAATAGGTTAACACCGATGAAGGGCTAATAATATCACGATATCTGCTTGATTAGACAACCCAATCCGATAAAATAAAAGAGCATAAACCACAGCTATGTCGTCTCCGAAGCAATCCTCAAAAAGGCAAAATACCCTTTTTAGCATTTTAGCATGATAACGTCATGAAGCAAAGCAAAAGTAGGCTGCAACATACGTTTCAGAAACTTATCTTAAAACTCAAGCGAAAGGTTATAAACACCAACCTTGGCCGAGCTTAAACTTAAAGGGCGTCCCCCGATCGCGGCTGGAATCGAACTTGGTTCCATCAAGCAGCGTTCCAGTGTAATGCACTGCACAATAATTAAAACAACAAAATGGAAATTTATCAATCAACAGCACAATCACCACAGAAGCGCAAAATAAAATAAAAATCACGGAAAAAACGTATAATCGATAAAAATAACAACTAAAATGAAAGATTCAAATAGGTATGTCCAGAAGGAGGATATCATACCCTCGACCTCGTCCCCGACCTCGGGGGTTTCCCACCCATCTCCCCCCTTAACCAACTTCTTCTTAAGGCCCTCCTTCCCGATCTCCTTCTCCTCACCCACCTTGAAGGTGGGATTGTCATGGGGAAGATCCATCATGTCCTCGTTCATCGCATCGCCTCCTGTTCCGAAATCAAAGTCGTCATCCATCGCCTTCTTCTTTCCTCAAACACAAATCGCAGAACAGATCACAGATCTCACGAGCTCGCTGAAGGCCGAGTGAGAGGAGGGGAGAGGGAGAAAAAGGTTTTAAGGAGGAGGAAGAGAGAACGAGATTCTAGAGACTTCTAAGAAATGGAATTACTGGAGAAAGGTAGAGATGCTTCCAGAGGTTGTGACCCCACGTTAATTTCGTTTTTGGATCGGCTAAAATGATAGTGGCCCGGCCCGGTGGGTAGCAGTTGATTGAAATTTTGGGCACTTGACCGTAGAACGAGCCTAATCTTTAAACATTAGTAGTTACTTGTTGGATCGTTTAGTTCAAAAGCCAAGCTAAAATGAAAGATGGTTAGATGTTATTATCTCACATTCATAAACTTAAAAATTGAAATATAATATATTATTTTGAAGATAAATGTGCTCTTTAATAGTTATATGATCAAATTCAAATTGAATATAATCAGTATAAATAGACATCAATAAATGACGTGTATATATAGAAGATGATAGGAGATGACCTGAGTTAATAATTCTCTTGCAGACACAAGACTATATAGTTAATTACATCTTAAAGGACTGAAATCAATTAATAAAACTCTCGATTAAGATTAGAGTTTCATCTTCAAGAATTTAAAGTTTAGTTCTCGCGATTTTTCATAAGAAAATCAAGTGGGAATGACTCAATTAGAAACATTTATTTTAGAGACCAAATGTGCGAAATGTAGGGGATGTCACAGACTCTGAGGAGGACTTCAATAATTTCTCAAACAATCCTATTGTTTGGTTTTATATTTTGGAAGTAATATTATTTGATGTTTACCCATATCATTTTATTTAAGAATTAGGGCTTACACTTGCACAAATATACAATCATGCAAATAACCTAGGAAGATATGTGGATTTATATTGTACCGAACGAACAACTTCAAAATCCTAAAAAGAGTTGGGGCTTATCTCACACGACAAACGATTGTACAAATGCCTAGAAGATAGCGCGGAGATTTACGTCGTGCTAGATGAACGACCTCGAAGTCCTAAGGGTTTATGTTATTTAAATATAGTGAAAGTTAAGTTGAGAATCATCCTTTGTTTCATGCTTTGCCTTGATTGTTACCTAAATTTGTCCACCGCTTGATTGCATCATCTCTTCATTCTGCGAAAGGCGGGGAGAAAGAAATCATGCTTCAGGCGGCCTATCCTAGGTTCTTTTTAGTGTTTTGATTTTAGAAGGCGTACATTTAGGTTGATAATCATTTATGTCATTATTATTATTATTTAACCAATGTGTTATTATGTTGGTAATGTGTTATGAGATTTATGCCTAAACATATGTTCTACTTCCTCTGTCTTAAGACATTTTATAAGAAAATAATTAAAATTTTCACCCCAAGCATGTGCCCTATGTTTACTACCTTATGAGTATTTTCCACGCATAAGAAATGTAGTACATAATGGAAAGATAACATGCATAAATAGAATATAAATAATAAGGTGCAGGAAAAGGAAAGTACAATGAAAGAGAAAGTGGTAGTACGTGATCCCGAATCTTTATGTGAGGATTTATGAAGTTGACACCACTACAATGCCAAAAACTTGATCTTTATATGAAAATTAAGTTGTGTAAAATATATATAGTTATAGACAATTAATAATGAGATTCTGCGCAAGTATACATATCGTTATCAAGTAATAATAGACTTTTTATTTAAGCCCCAAATATCAATCCCATGGGGAAAGTGTAAGTTATCAATGATAAATTTTAACAGGAAATTTACAAAAAATCAAACAAAATCACTGTCACTAATTTCAAATGTTGAGATATTAACCAAATTAAATTACTTAACTATTAGCAAAAACAGAAATGCAACTTTTAAATATTAAATACTAATCTAAAAACTATGTTTAGATAATGAAAATTTCTTATGTGAAAAAACATCATTCCCACTACAATGAAATTATGGTGAAATGAGATGAGATAAATATTTTTAATTTGTATTGTGCCAAATAGAAGCAATTTTAATTTTCTACTCTGATACAATGCATGAAAAATCATTGACTAATCTTAGGTTTAGTCCCTAAATCCGTAGTTAAACTAGGAGTATATCGACTCCCACTTCAGAACTCCCACTTCCCTTCACCTGAAGGCTAACTCACGCTTTAGTTTTTAAACACTAAGATCAAATTTAGGATTTTAGTCTGCCACCCTAAAGATTCTCTAGTTTTACACCCAAAAAAAGAATATTTTCCTATTTATTTGCACTTAATTTCATGAACAAATTTCTCTTTCATGAAATAAAATGAAGATTCTCCAATTCTACACCCAAAAAAGAATATTTCCCTATTTATTTACACTTAATTTCTTAAACAAATTTCTCCTTCATGAAATCAAATGTGACCTTTATTTGCACTTAATTCCATGAACGAAATATTCCTTCATGGACTTAAATGTGATTCTCACTTTGTTGTAGAACTCATACTCCATTTTCCGGATCATATGTTTCACAACATATTTTAACAAATCAATTGGTCAGATTGAAAATTAAATTAACTTCGGAGTTGAAAAATCATCACAATTTATTTTATATTTTAATTATGACACATTCATTTTATCTTCTCATTTTACTATATCTCAGAGTAGGAGGAAAGATAGGAGAAACTACTCAGACTTCATGAGAAAGATACGACAAAACACAAATTTCATAAATAAAATAAAGTTCATACAACACTAAATAAACAAACAAACTTATCTGGAACTCTTTCTCAAAGCAAATCATTTGTAGTCATTCCTTAGAAACGCGGGAAAAAAAATTCTCTCACTTTTCTCCTTCTCCAACACTCTTACAGAAAGCTTCACACTAAATCTCACCATAAAAAACTCTAAACTATGAAAGCAAAATCACTAATTGACTCCAATATGGTAGTGGAATTGAATGATATGGAGTGAAAAATGAAAGCAGAGGATTGAAAAATGTGGAGGAGCCCATTTTCTGATGAAATTCGGCTCTAAATAGAGCCTAAGGTCGGTTATCCAAGAGGTGCCTCCAAAAACTCTTCGAAAAGTCACCCAAATACATCGAACCTTCTAGAAACGGAGTCTACACCACCTTTGGCGCCGTCGGCGCTGACTAAAATTCTCCAATGTTAAATTGTTCTGCACCGTCTGCGTTGACATCGACGCTACCGACGCTGAGCATTTCTTCAAAACTGTCATTTTGACTCCAAATTTCATCCTTTTTTCTTCCTTTTTTTTGCTTTAAGCCCTAAAAGTCAAATAACATGCAAGAAAATATCAAAATACCTTCCATTAAAGTGCAATATCACAAAAAATAATTATAAAATATGAGATTAAAAACACATATTTTCAGCGTATCAAAATCCCCCAAATTTACATGTTACTTGTCATCAAGCAACTTCTCTACTACATAAAAAATATGAATTATGGTAAAGAATTTAACTTTTAGACTTCCATGTTTTAGTTTTCTAAATATAATTGTTTTAACTTAAGAAAAATTCAAAACAACTCCAGCTAATACTAAAGGTGTAAGGATACTCAACAATTAAGTCTAAGGTTTTTGATCCTCTATTTCTTTCAAGAAAAAATGCAATTTATTATATTAAAGTTACTTAGGAAATTCATATGAAAAATAACTTTATAAAACTTTATTAATAATTAAGTTAACATTAAAAAAAAGTTTAGAAAATGTGTTTTTTTCTTAAGTTAATTCAAGTGAAGCCGATTTTTAATTAGACATCTCCTCAAACTTCTCTTTACACTTTTCTTTTTCTTTTTCGTTTTCTTTTCTTTTTCTTTTTTCTTTTTCTTTTTTTTCTCTTTTTTTTTTCTTTTCTTTTCTTTTTACGAGGATTACTATATCTGGATAATTTTTAATGATTTTGAACTTCACTACTCTTCTTAAAGTTAAAAACTTTTTATATTTCTTCACTTAACAAATTTATATTAACTTAAAGATTTCATAAAGTTTAATTCTTTTCTTTTTACATGAACCTCTTTAAGATTTTTAATACTTCAAAAATACAAATTTCTTTTACAAAAAATAGAAAAACATAGTCTTATTCTCTTTTACCAAATATCTTAGCCCCTAGAATTAACCTTTATTATTGAAATTTTTGACTTAAATTTACTATATATTTAGAAACATAAATATAGTTATCCAAAATTAACTCCTAATACCAAAGGTCATGTTAAATTTAAAATTTTAAAAATATAGTTAAGTGAGGACAAATAAAATTAATTTCTTTTCTAATAATGATATTTCTTCTCCCCCCAAACTTAAATTTTTTAAAAGATTTTTACATGAAGAACTTTAAAAATGAAGAGTAAAAGAAAACATTAAATACATAAAAAAAAATTCATACCTGTTGGAGATTCTGATTTTTTAATATAAAATTTGAAATGTTGCAGGTGCTAATATGAAAACTACAAGGCTAAAAACATTAAATTGCACATAATACATATAAAATTTGCTAAGAAAGAGCTAATCACAAAACAGAACAAAGTGCTGAAAATAACAACAGAACTTAAACTAAATTCTAAAAATGAAAACAGTTTTTCACATTACAGTTTCACATAACATAACAACAGAGTCTCAACAACAACATAACACAAACAATACAATCACACAATACAAACACATACAAACAAATAAACAAAAAGATCACCTGTCATCATCTTCCTCATCATCGACATCTAACTTCTGCTGCTGATATGGAGTATGAGTAGGGTAAATAGGGAACTGAACTGTATGGTCACCCCTCAGTTATCTTACTAAAGCATCATCGTACTCAAATTTCTGGTAAATCAGATCATCAGTGTGAGCATTTATGGTCTCCACATTCTGCATCCTATGATCCATCCTCAAAATATCTCCTGTTGAATCATCATCTGGTCCAACAACTCCCTATTGCTGGGGTCACTTGAAGTAGGCTCACTAGGGGTTATAGAAGTAGAAGGAATATCCATGGCTTGTCTTCCGGATCTCCAATCAACATGAGACTCATAAGTCTTGATGTTGGCAGACCCAATGAGCCTCTGAGGCTCAATCCTCTCCTCATTAGGTCTGAAATCAACTTCTGCATGCTCACAAAGTGTGTAAATCAGAGCAGGGTGTGCCAATCCACCAGTGGTCTCTCCCAGAGCAATAGATCGATTATTCATATAAATAATAGAGCCTACATTTATATCCATCACTTGCTGAATACAGTAGTTCAAGATGGCT
>JXCR01137354.1:34321-44669 GCA_002079205.1 Phalaenopsis hybrid cultivar | reverse complement strand
TTGATCAATCAATTGAGTCAATTGACATGGCTAACCTAGCCCAAACCCAAACATTGATCACTTGAACCCATGCATTAAACATGACCAAACCACCTTAAAGCAATCAAATTAACTCCACCTTAGCCATTGGTTAGACCCTAAGACTGAGCCAAAGCCCATCTAACTACCTAAACTATGCCATGGACCAAAAGTCCCCCAAATTAAGGGATCTTATTTAANAAACCCATCTAACTACCTAAACTATGCCATGGACCAAAAGTCCCCCAAATTAAGGGATCTTATTTAAAAAAAGTGCACATGCTTAAGATACCCTTACCAAAACTAAACCCCATTGCATTAAATTGCTTTGATAGATTCCCCTGGATGCCCTAAACTCCTAGCCACCTTCCCCTGCCATGACTGGCCGGCCTAGTCACCGGAGAAGCCAAAATTGAGGGCCACCCCCTCTTGAATTTCACCCAAATCAAACCTAGATGCCAGCTCAGCCAAATCAAATTGTAGAGCTCCTCTGCCCTCCACCTAAGCACCACAATGTACCCAAACATTTGCCTTGAGAGCCACCCATGACCATTTTTATAAAAACTCATCTCCACGGCTATGGGAGGTCCGACCCCAACCATTTTTATAAAAATTCACCAGAAACAGAGCAATCTGTTAGGTTCGATGAGAGGTCCGGCCCCAACCTAAATNCCTCTTGAATTTCACCCAAATCAAACCTAGATGCCAGCTCAGCCAAATCAAATTGTAGAGCTCCTCTGCCCTGCACCTAAGCACCATAATGTACCCAAACATTTGCCTTGAGAGCCACCTATGACCATTTTTATAAAAAACTCACCTCCACGGCTATGGGAGGTCCGACCCCAACCATTTTTATAAAAATTCACCAGAAACAGAGCAATCTGTTGGGTTCGATGAGAGGCCCGACCCTAACCTAAACGAAGTAGGATCTACTAGTCGATTCAATGTCCAAGTGTAGAGGAAAAGAAAAAAAAAAGATGGTGTTGCTTTTATTATAAGTCAGATCTCCCAATTAGGAGCTTCATGCACTAGTGTGCCTAGTAAATCACATGTGACTTCTATTCAATAAGTTGTTAGAATAGTAGAAGATACATCAGAAATTGTTGAGGACATGCCATTTTATGTGTTCTCCATGAAGTTGTTAGAAGACCTGACCAGGAGAGAGTTTTTTATGTCTATGAAACTTGATGTTAGCATTAAATACTTGGGCCATTTTCTACGACAATCAGGATGCATGAATTTCATATTATTTTATGGACATCTTCATGCGTGATTTTAACCATATACATTTTCTATGTTTCTTTCATCATGTTTGGATTTTATTTTTATCCTTTTATTTATACATCTTCAATGTAGTTCTTGTTGTAGAGTGTTGTTTATATGCTACTTCTTAATGTTCAATGTATTTTTTTTCTATTTTTAAGTATTTTTAAGTGCTAGCAGAATAAACAATGAAAATTATGGATAAAAATGGACGTAAAAGAAAAATTGTAGCTGCATTATGTATAATGTAGAAATATTACAACTTATATGTTGTTTGATCTCCTTGCATGACATATACATACATAAGTGACAAGTATGTTGGGGAGTTTCTTGGGGGTCACCCCATAAGGTTTAATAACATGTTCTGTATAACACAACATTTTTTTTGTTATATTAGAAGAATTGTACATAAATTNTCACAATTTATTTTATATTTTAATTATGACACATTCATTTTATCTTCTCATTTTACTATATCTCAGAGTAGGGGGAAAGATAGGGGAAACTACTCAGACTTCATGAGAAAGATACGACAAAACACAAATTTTATAAATAAAATAAAGTTCATACAACACTTAATAAACAAACAAACTTATCTGGAACTCTTTCTCAAAGCAAATCATTTGTAATCATTCCTTAGAAATGCGGGAAGAAAAATTCTCTCACTTTTCTCCTTCTTCAACACTCTTACAGAAAGCTTCACACTAAATCTCACCATAAAAAAACTCTAAACTATGAAAGCAAAATCACTAATTGACTCCAATATGGTAGTGAAATTGAATGATATGGAGCAAAAAATGAAATTAGAGGATTGAAAAATATAGAGGAGCCCATTTTCTGATGAAATTCGACTCTAAATAGAGCCCAAGGTCGGTTATCCAAGAGGTGCCTCCAAAAACTCTTCAAAAAGTCGCCCAAATACATCGAAGCTTCTAGAAACGGAGTCTGCACCACCTTTGGCGCCGTCGGCGCTGACTAAAAATCTCCAATGTTAAATTGTTCTGCACCGTCTGCGCTGACCTCGACGCTGCCGACGCTGAGCATTTCTTCAAAAACGTCATTTTGACTCCAAATTTCATCCTTTTTGCTTCCTTTTTTTTGCTTTAAGCCCTAAAAGTCAAATAACATGCAAGAAAATATTAAAATACCTTCCATTAAAGTGCAATATCACAAAAAATAAATATAAAATATGGGTCTAAAAACACATATTTTCAGCGTATCACAATCCCCCAAACTTACATGTTACTTGTCCTCAAGCAACTTCTCTACTACATAAAAAATATGAATTATGGTAAAGAATTTAACTTTTAGACTTCCATGTTTTAGTTTTCTAAATATAATTGTTTTAACTTAAGAAAAATTCAAAACAACTCCAGCTAATACTAAAGGTGTAAGGATACTCAACAATTAAGTCTAAGGTTTTTGATCCTCTATTTCTTTCAAGAAAAATTGCAATTTATTATATTAAAGTTACTTAGGAAATTCATATGAAAAAGAACTTATAATACTTTATTAATAATTAAGTTAACATTAAAAAAAAGTTTAGAAAATGTGTTTTTTCCTTAAGTTGATTCAAGTGAAGCANCTCAACAATTAAGTCTAAGGTTTTTGATCCTCTATTTCTTTCAAGAAAAAATGCAATTTATTATATTAAAGTTACTTAGGAAATTCATATGAAAAATAACTTTATAAAACTTTATTAATAATTAAGTTAACATTAAAAAAAAGTTTAGAAAATGTGTTTTTTTCTTAAGTTAATTCAAGTGAAGCCGATTTTTAATTAGACATCTCCTCAAACTTCTCTTTACACTTTTCTTTTTCTTTTTCGTTTTCTTTTCTTTTTCTTTTTTCTTTTTCTTTTTTTTCTCTTTTTTTTTTCTTTTCTTTTCTTTTTACGAGGATTACTATATCTGGATAATTNTCCTCAAACTTCTCTTTACACTTTTCTTTTTCTTTTTCGTTTTCTTTTCTTTTTCTTTTTTCTTTTTCTTTTCTTTTTCTCTTTTTTTTTTCTTTTCTTTTCTTTTTATGAGGATTACTATATCTGGATAATCTTTAATGATTTTGAACTTCACTAATCTTCTAGTCAAAAACTTGTCACATTTCTTCACTTAACAAATTTATATTAGTTTAAAGATTTCATAAAATTTAAATTTAATGTGAGGATTATTATATCTGGATAGCCTTTTTCTTTTCTTTTTTTGAGGATTACTATATCTGGATAGTCTTTAATGATTTTGAACTTCTCTATCCTCTTTTTAAAGTTGGATTACTATATTTGGATAGCCTTTAATGATTTTGAACTTCACTATCCTCTTCTTAAAGTTAAAAACGAGGATTACTATATCTGGATAGCCTTTAATGATTTTGAAATTCACTATCCTCTTCATAAAGTTAAAAACTTATTACATTTTCTTCACTTAACAAATTTATATTAACTTAAAGATTTCATAAAGTTTAATTCTTTTCTTCTTACATGAATTTAACAAATTTTATTAACTTAAGATTTCATAAAGTTTAATTCTTTTCTTTTTTACATGAACTCTTTAAGATTTTAATAATCTTCAAAAATACAAATTTCTTTTACAAAAAATAGAAAAACATAGTCTTATTCTCTTTTACCAAATATCTTAGCCCCGAGAATTAACCTTTATTATTGAAATTTTTGACTTAAATTTACTATATATTTAGAAACATAAATTAGTTATCCAAAATTAACTCCTAGTACCAAAGGTCATGTTAAATTTAAAATTTTAAAAATATAGTTAAGTGAGGACAAATAAAATTAAGTTCTTTTCTAATAATGATATTTCTTCTCCCCCTAAATTTTTTAAAAGATTTTTACATGAAGAACTTTAAAAATGAAGAGTAAAAGAAAACATTAAATACATAAAAAAAAATTAATACCTGTTGGAGATTATGATTTTTGAACATAAATTTTGAAATGTTGCAGGTGCTAATATGAAAACTACAAGGCTAAAAACATTAAATTGCACATAATACATATAAAATTTGCTAAGAAAGAGCCAATCAGAATACATAACAAAGTGCTGAAAATAACAACAGAACTAAACTAAATTCTAAAAATGAAAACAGTTTTTCACATTACAGTTTCACATAACATGACAACAGAGTCTCAACAACAACATAATACAAACAATACAATCACACAATACAAACACATACATACAAATAAACAAAAAGATCACCTGTCATCATTTTCTTCATCATCGACATCTAGCTTCTGCTGCTGATATGGAGTATAAGTAGGGTAAATAGGGAACTGAACTGTATGGTCACCCCTCAGTTATCTTACTAAAGCATCATCATAAGCAACATCATACTCAAATTTCTGGTAAATCAGATCATCAGTGTGAGCATTTCTGGTCTCCATATTCTGCATCCTATGATCCATCCTCAAAATATCTCCCTGTTGAATCATCATATGGTCCAACAACTCCCTGTTGCTGGGGTCGCTTGAAGTAGGCTCACTAGGGGTTATAGAAGTAGAAGGAATATCCATGGCTTGTCTTCCGGATCTCCAATCAACATGAGACTCATAAGTCTTGATGTTGGCAGGCCCAATGGGCCTCTGAGCCTCAATCCTCTCCTCATTAGGTCTGAAATCGACTCCTGCATGCTCACAAAGTGTGTAAATCAGAGCAGGGTGCGCTAATCTACCAGTGGTCTCTCCCAGAGCAATAGATCGATTATTCATATAAATAATAGAGCCTACATTTATATCCATCACTTGCTGAATACAGTAGTTCAAGATGGCTTTATCCTTGGTCACTTCACTATGATAATTCGTTGGAATCATCCTCCCAAAAATAAAATCTTGAAAAATCTTCACAACGTCTCCCTTGATCATTTGAACCATTCAATTTGGATNTAGGATCTACTAGTCGATTCAATGTCCAAGTGTAGAGGAAAAGAAAAAAAAAAGATGGTGTTGCTTTTATTAGAAGTCAGATCTCCCAATTAGGAGCTTCATGCACCAGTGTGCCTAGTAAATCACATGTGACTTCTATTCAATAAGTTGTCAGAAATGTAGAAGATACATCAGAAATTGTTGAGGACATGTCATTTTATGTGTTCTCTATGAAGTTGTTAGAAGACCTGACCAGGAGAGAGTTTTTTATGTCTATGAAACCTGACGTTAGCATTAAATACTTGGGCTATTTTCTACGACAATCAGGATGCATGAATTTCATATTATTTTATGGACATCTTCATGCGTGATTTTAACCATATACATTTTCTATGTTTCTTTCATCATGGTTGGATTTTATTTTTATCCTTTTATTTGTACATCTTCAATGTAGTTCTTGTTGTAGAGTGTTGTTTATATGCTACTTCTTAATGTTCAATCTATTTTTTTTCTATTTTTAAGTACTTTTAAGTGCTAGCAGAATAAACAATGAAAATTATGGATAAAAATGGACGTAAAAGAAAAATTGTAGCTGCATTATGTATAATGTAGAAATATTATAACTTATATGTTGTTTGATCTCCTTGCATGACATTTACATACATAAGTGACAAGTATGTTGGGGAGTTTCTTGGGGGTCACCCCACAAGGTTTAATAACATGTTTCGTATAACACAACATTTTTTTTGTTATATTAGAAGAATTGTACATAAATCATTGACTTTATGGCTCATCTAGGATGACTTCAAGTGAAGTGTTAGGCATAACCCTTTATATTTTATCATAAAACGAGTCCATGAGAGGTGTCATGGAGTGATCCCAACACTCATCTGAAAAAATTAATAGAAATTTTTCAGTTGGATTAAATGCTTTGATTAGCTTTTCATCAAAAGTTATCATGTCCGAAGACCCTACTTTCCAAAGCACACCAGTATAGATTTCATAGGACCAACATTATATGTCATATTTTAAGGTAGTTTAATGTATTTATCTTTCTCAAAATTTGCTTAAACACAATTCCATAATATATTTTATAATTATTTTAGGATTGTATTGGAGCAATTGATGAAATAAATGTGCATGCACATCTGCCTAATAACGAAGATTACACATTGGATGATGTGGTTCACCAACACAAAATGAGATGGTTGTATGTGATTTCAATATGTGCTTCACATTTGTGATGATCAGATGTGAAGGCAGTGCACATGATAATCATATTTTCAATTTTGTTATGCAAACTCAAATGTATAACTTTCTAAAGTCACCTCTTGGTTAGCTTGAATATTAACAAATGAAATATTGATATATTATGCAATACTGATGAGTAATATTACTTTAAGGAAATATTATTTGGTTGACGTTAGATATCTATTATAAAAAGGGTATCACAAAACCTTTCCTGATATTAGATATCACTTCTTGATTTTGAGAGGGCTAGCAAAATCACTTGAGGTAGGAAAGATATGTTCAACAAGAGAAACTCATTCTTACGCGGTGTCATTGAAATAATATTTATATTTTAGAAGAAGAAATGGGTCATACTGCGTATATATTTGTTTCTTAAGAAAATACAGATTGTGGTCACCACTATGTCTCTTCACAACTATATTCAGCGACATCCTTTGTACAATAACATTGATTTCAATAGGGTTGTTGAAGGTCATTCACATGTCCCTGTTGAAACATCTGAATATCGCTTAGGACAATCTTTATCACAGGCTGAATATGATTTGCTTAAGACTTGTACCTAGGATGAGGAAGGTGTAGAGGAGATGATGGAGTTGAGGGAGCAAATTATAGATGCCACAGTTGAAGTTTGAATTGAGAAATTGTCTATTTTTTGTTAGTACTTTATTTGCAATCCATTGTAAAAATATGTATTATTTATTGTATCGATGATTTATGCAAATGATGTATAATTTGAATCTCAATTTTATTTTTAGTTCTTATGCATGGATTCTTTCTCACTTAGATGGCTGATGAGATAACTCTAGATATAATGTGTAATCAAAATATTGCATGTTTAATTTTTTTAAGAGGTTTATGATGAGATATTCGACTTTAAGGGTTCCCTTGGATGACTTATATGTTGCTACTAGTTCTTGACACATGTGAAATCCTAATGAAGGTAACCAAGTTTCTCTCCTTTTTTAGTCCTATGGATTTTGAGATTCGTCTGGATGGCATTTGTTTGTGATATGCGTATATGACACGTGTGAGCTTGGTATTACGTGGTATCAATGCAACCAAGAACCCTTTTTTAATAAGGTCTGTTGCCTTCTTGTAATAACAGATTCATTGGTTTATACTATGTACAGTGAGACCTCACAGATTCATAAAACCTGAATTGATTACTTCTATTATTTATTTTCGCTAATGTTGGATATAAGTTTTTGTGTTGTGTTGTTTTTAAAAATCAGACAAGATGCGCTCAAGGACTTTCGGTACCTCCNTTTTTTAATGTCATGTGTCCGAGACGTCGATATTATCTAAGGAGGGCATCCATGTCGTTAACGCTTCGAATATGGGTAAAAAATGCGCAAATTATTGTTTTTACCCAAATTGCTGAAAAAGTGGTCCGAACGACCCCGAATGACGAAACGGACTGTGCGATTGCGTCCGGAACGTCAAATTTACATAGGGGAGAGATTCATTTCACTGTAATGACGTATTCGACAAAAAGATGCGGAGAGATAGTAATAATAATAATAATAATAATATTATTATTATTAATATTAAAAAAAAGATTTTCCTTTTTTTTAAAAAAAGCTCCGTAACTCTCCTCTCTCTCTCCTCTCTCCTCCCTCTCTCCTCTATTCTCTCTCTCCAAAAAATAAAGAAATGGTTAAAATTTTTTTTTTCTCTTCCTCTCCGCATCTCCTCATAGCCGGCCCCTTTTCCCTTCGCATCTCCTCACAGCCGCCCCTCTCCATAACTTCTTCTTCTTCTCCTTCTTCTTATTCCTCTTCTTCTTCTTCTTCTATTTCTTCTTCTCTTTCTTATTCTCCTTCTTCTTCTCCTTCTTCTTCTTTTCCTTCTTCCGAATTTTTATTTTTATTTTTATTTTTTTTTATTTCTCTCTTTCTTCTTCTTCTTCTCCTATTTCTTCTTCTTCTTCTTCTCTTCTCCTTCTTCCGATTTTATTATTATTATTATTTTTTCCCTCTTTCTTCTTCTTCTTCTTCTTCTTCTTTTTCTCAGCCGACTCTTCCACCTCGCCATTTTACCTTCTTGGCGGCCAGATTTTTCACCTGAGCACTTCGACGTCGTCGGACAGCAAGCGTTGTCGCTGTTCGAGGAGGCGCGTGCATCTTTTACCTCTTGGGTTCCCCTCTTTCGCCGTCATCGAGCAACCCCCCCTCACGAAGGTATATTTTGGTTATATTTCTTTTTATATGCCAAAATTATTATTTTTTTGGGTTGCTTTGCATACCTCACTGATTCCTATCTCCTATTCTCCTCGTTGCATGATTCATTGTGGGATGCACTGGAGCACGGACTGGACGTCAACGACTTGGAGCAAATAAAGAGAACGCATCTGCAACCTTCGCGATGGTGAGATCCCCTAAACTTCTAGCTAGTCTTAGGTTTAGTGGTGTCTAGGCGTGTGGGTTCGATCGCCCACACAGGGTACGTGCGCCTGCATGGGTCGGGGCGACGACGTGCCTGCGTGATGGATCGTTGATTTCCTAGAGCTAACCTTTAGGTTGGGACTTCCTGTGCGTAACCAAATGCCATTCGTAGAGCCGAGTGTCCCCTCTTTGTTGTGAGCCTTAGCACAAGTCCCGATGGGTAGGAGTCCCTCACTCCCCTTGCTTTGGGTTTCCCTAGCTTTACTTGGAGAAGCTAGGGGGTCAGACTTGACAAAGCGAGAGAAGCTTCATAGCTGTCTCGCTTTGCAAAGTCTGGAGAAGTTCGCGAAATGGGAAAAGCTTTGTAGCTAGCACATTTCGCGACACCGTGGAGAGTTTTCCCTTTGGAGATCCTGGGAGAAAACTCCCCACATTCCCTCACCAAAACAAGAGGCGGCGGTGCCGCATTTCCAAGGGTCTAAACTTTAGGTTTCCTAGGTAAGGTCGTTAGTACTAGCATGACTCGCTATCATGTGTGGTCATTTGCACCTTATTGTTTGAATATGTGTGTCTTGCATCGTTACATATTGTGTGTCATATATCACACTTGCAACTTGCACTTGCACTTGCACTTTGCACCTTGCACCTTGCACTTGCATGTTGCACTTGCACTTGCACTTGCACTTGTACTTGCACTTCCACCTTGCACCTTGCACCTTGCAGTTTGCACTTGCACGCTGCACTTGCACATGCATTTTATATCTTGCACTTGCACTTGCACCGACACCACTTGTGTCTCGATCAGTTATCTCAAGTCGGACACATCACTTGTGTTTCAGCCGGCTACCCCGATCCGGTTGGCACAATACTTTGGTTTGACCAGATGCTCCACTGGATCGACCTACCACTTGCTCCTTTGCATGTTGTGTATGTGCATGTACATATTTGTCCGCATGATCGATATCATCTCCTTGAGTTGCATTCTTTCGGGTCATTGCCTTACCGATATACCCTCTTTTCGGGCCCCTGCCGCTATGACATGCCTACCTTCGGGTCACTGCTCTACCGGTATATCCTCTTTTCGGGTCCCTGTCGCCACGACATGCCTAGCTTCGGGTCACTGCCTTACCGGTATACCCTCTCTTTGGCCCCTACCGCTACGACATGCCTAGCTTCGGGTCACTACCTTACCAGTATACCCTCTTTTTGGGCCTATGCTGTCACGGCACNTGTGCATGCACATCTGCCTAATAACGAAGATTACACATTGGATGATGTGGTTCACCAACACAAAATGAGATGATTGTATGTGATTTCAATATGTGCTTCACATTTGTGATGATCAGATGTGAAGGCAGTGCACATTGTTTGCATCATTTTTTTAATGTCATGTGTCCGAGACGTCGATATTATCTAAGGAGGGCATCCATGTCGTTAACGCTTCGAATATGGGTAAAAAATGCGCAAATTATTGTTTTTACCCAAATTGCTGAAAAAGTGGTCCGAACGACCCCGAATGACGAAACGGACTGTGCGATTGCGTCCGGAACGTCAAATTTAC
>JXCR01137354.1:21130-33112 GCA_002079205.1 Phalaenopsis hybrid cultivar | reverse complement strand
CCCATTCCTTCCAGTCACTGCCTTCATGACATACTCTTTATCACTACTTATATGTTTCGATTTGACTGCATTAACATTTGCATTTGCATGTTTGCATGGATAGCGAGTCAGGTTCGTTAGGAGAGTGACCCTGTGTTGGTCGCGATGCCTTAACGAGCATTGCTTGCTGGGTTGATCCCAATGAGCAATGCGAGTTAAGTCATCGGGATTGACACGAGTATGACTGTGCTAAAGATCTAAAAGATCTAATTCGTGTCACCATTCTTTGTGACACCCTTTAGATCCTTTGGATCTTTATGATGGGGCCGGTATGACAACCCCGTCAAAGTCATACTATACCTAGACTTACCCCCTACTTAGAAACTAAGTTGATGCACTTTTTGTTAGATGGTGTGCTAGGCTAGGCTTTAGGGTGCTACGTAGTACTTTTGATGTTTGACTATTGTTCTCTGTTAGATTGGTTGCCCTAGTCAGACATTTTTCTTTTGCATTGTGCTTGTGGTGTGACTGCATACTGCATATGTGTGGTAGTGTGTTAGGGCGTTCTTTTGCAGGGAGCCATGCCTATTTATATGCACACACAAGGTACCGCTATGGGGGGAGCAAGTGATGATTTCTAACAATTTGCTTGCAGGTGCTATTAGCTCCCCCACTTTTAAGGCATGACTCATGATACACTATTTCTATGTGAGCTTTCTTGCTAACACTTGTTTTCATGCAGGATTGAGTCTTTTATTTTTCTNACACTATTTCTATGTGAGCTTTCCTACTAACACTTGTTTTCATGCAGAATTGAGTCTTTTATTTTTTTATGTATTTTTTAGAGTCTAGGAGAGTCCTGTAACAGAAATAAGATACAGGCACGGGTTCCGAGACATTTAGCACGGGAACCACGTGGAGGGGACCAGGAGCAGATGCTCGAGCCCCGTATCTTAATTCTACATTTTTATATTGATGTATAAAATCAGGACCAGACATGTATATGCGGAGTCCGACCGCCTTTTTTTTTCCTTTCTGGGATATGTTGCCGACCCAACGGCACCGGTCTATTTATTATTTTTGTTTGAATTGCTTTGCTTTATTCTTTACATCATGTTGCATGTCTGTACTTGCATGTGTTTTTCTTATTTTCTTTCTGTGTTTTATATGAGATTTCGAGGATACAACACAGGCTTCATGTGTTTTTTCTTGTTTTCTTTCTGTGTTTTATCTGGGATTTCACGATACAACATAGGCTCATTAAGGACCCTAAAATTAAAAATTTTCTACAAAATCCTAAATAAAATATTCAAGATAATAAAGTTTAAGGATTAAAATATTCATGATCTAAAAATTGCAACTTTTACTTTCCTGCATATATTAATAGGGCCTCCACAATACTTAGGATCTAGATAACTACATTCATCTTTGCATGTCTCGAGGAGGAGTCCCCGTACTTTGGAATCCCTTCATATAGGTGGTTGTCTAGTGCGCCTAGGGTGTTAGAAGACTCCCCGACCTAGACGGGGTGTAAGTCCTTTTGTTTGGATCTAGTGCGCCTAGGGTGTTAGAAGGCTCCCCGACCCAGACGGGGTGTAAGTCCTTTTGTTTAGTAGTGCGTCTAGGGTGTTAGAAGGCTCCCCGACCCAGACGGGGTGTAAGTCCTTTTGTTTGGACTAGGGTGTTAGAAGGGCTCCTCGACCCAGACGGGGTGTAAGTCCTTTTGTTTGGAGTGTTTCCAGCTTTGTAGCTGAACCTCCATAGACGGGGTTCATATAGGTGGGTGTCTAGTGCGCCTAGGGTGTTAGAAGGCTCCCCGACCCAGACGGGGGGTAAGTCCTTTTGTTTGGAGTGTTTCCAGCTTTGTAGCTGAACCTTCACTTTCTCTTCTTTCCAGAGGCATCCTTGCCATTTCGGCAGGTATAATACCTCTTGGAGCTCCAACTTGTAGTCATAGGATAGAGTTTCCTTCCTTTGACCTTAGGGCTACCGAGGTTCCCGTGGATGATGCAATTCACAGATTGCTGACCGGGGTTTTCAGGACGTGTTGGGTCGACCCTTTTTGTTTGGAGTGTTTCCAGCTTTGTAGCTGAACCTCCATTTCTCTTCTTTCCAGAGGCATCCTTGTCATTTCGTAGGTATAAGTCCCACCTCTTGGAGCTCCAGCTTGTAGTCATAGGATAGAGTTTCCTTCCTTTACCCACCTCTTGAAGCTCCAGCTTGTAGTCATAAGATAGAGTTTCCTTCCTTTGACCTTAGGGCTATAGCTCCAGTTTATAGTCATAGGATAGAGTTTCCTTCCTTTGATCTTAGGGCTACCGAAGTTCCAGTTTCCTTCCTTTGACCTTAGGGCTACCGAGGTTCCCGTGGATGATGCAATTCACAGATTGCTGACCGGGGTTTTCAGGACGTGTTGGGTCGACCTTGACCTTAGGGCTACCGAGAGCTCCAGTTTATAGTCATAGGATAGAGTTTCCTTCCTTTGATCTTAGGGCTACCGAAGTTCCACTGACCGGGGATCTCAGGTTGTGTTGGGTCGACTACCTTCACGACCAGGTAGACTTAGGGTCATAGTGGTTTGGGATGACAGATCCGTGGTACCCCGACTTGACTACCTCTACCTCATAAGATTACTTTTCCTTGCCTTTTTGTTGAGCCCCTTTGAGCCCTGTCGCTCCTTGACCTCGTTGATATCACCTTGACGACCTGAGCCCTGTCGCTCCTTGACCTCGTTGATATCACCTTGACGGCCCGATGCTGATGAGCTGCCTCCCATTTGGGATACGACGATTTGTCCTCTACCCTTTGGTCTGGATGTGCTTTGACGTATTGGGAGATCCCAGTTAAGATGATTTAGGTTATTTTGTGGGCCCCATGTGCTGATTAGCCACTACCCATTTGAGATGTGAGAGACCCACTCTCTGCCCGATGGCTTAGTGTGAGCTTTGAAGTATTGAGACTGTTCCCACATGGAATAACCTTCCTTTGATTGCCTATAACTCAGGTTTATGATAATATGAAGCAAAACTCCTTTTATCGAGAGTATTCTTAGGTATCCCCCAAGATGTAATTAACCAGTAGGAGCACGTTCCTTTGGGAGTGCTCTTGACCCCAGAACAGGTACATACACCTGACTCTCTGATTATGGGTAGTCTATGTAGATACTTCTTTCGCGAATATTCGTTTAAGTTGCCTCCGCCCGATCTTGTTTGGGCGGACATTCTTAACCTATCATTGTGAGGTTTATCGCACGTAGACTCTCCACGTTTTACTTTTTATCTTGTTTGTCACTTTGTCGTATGTCCCTTCTTACTCGATTCCTCTCCTCTTCGAATCATTTATATGGTTCGGGAGGGAGATTTATTTGAATAGGGGAAGTATACAACGATCGACAAGCTGACGACTCCTTTTAAAAATAAAAAAGAGAAAAATGAACGGAAACAGTAGTCTATAATGATGGGTAACAACATAGTTGCATCAACAATAGTGTTAACGATGTGACGGTTGTTGGCACTAATTTTTGATGCTACACACACTGGACATCCTTCCGAGAAATATGGTATCATATTGTATTCTTACATAGTGTCCCATCACTCAAGGAATATGTAGAGGTTTTAGTGGGTACATCTAACACCAGGTTAAGGGTTCATCGCATTATGGTCATGCAAGAAAGTGATTGATANCTTTGAATCATTTATATGGTTCGGGAGGGAGATTTATTCGAATGGGGGAAGTATACGATGATTGACAAGCTGATGACTCCTTTTAAAATAAAAAAATAAGAGAAAAATGAATGGAAACACACATGATAATCATATTTTCAATTTTGTTATGCAAACTCAAATGTATAACTTTCTAAAGTCACCTCTTGGTTAGCTTGAATATTAACAAATGAAATATTGATATCTTATGCAATACTGATGAGTAATATTACTTTAGGAAAATATTATTTGGCTGCGTTAGATATCTATTATAAAAAAGGTATCACAAAACCTTTCCTGATATTAGATATCACATCTTGATTTTGAGAGGGCTAGCAAAATCACTTGGGGTAGGAAAGATATGTTCAACAAGAGAAACTCATTCTTACGCGGTGTCATTGAAATAATATTTATATTTTAGAAGAAGAAATGGGTCACACTACCTATATATTTGTTTCTTAAGAAAATACAGATTGTGGTCACCACTATGTCTCTTCACAACTTTATTCAGCGGCATCCTTTGTACAATAACATTGACTTCAATAGGGTTGTTGAAGGTCATTCACATGTCCCTGTTGAAACATCTGAATATCGCTTAGGACAATCTTTATCACAGGTTGAATATGATTTGCTTAAGACTTATACCTAGGATGAGGAAGGTGTAGAGGAGATGATGGAGTTGAGAGATCAAATTATAGATGCCACAGTTAAAGTTTGAATTGAGAAATTGTCTATTTTTTGTTGGTACTTTATTTGCAATGCATTGTAAAAATATGTATTATTTATTGTATCGATGATTTATGCAAATGATGTATAATTTGAAAGATGCGCTCAAGGACTTTCAGTACCTCCAAAACATTGTACTGCTACTATGAACTAAAATGTTTCCTACTTATTTTGTGATAACCAAATTGCTACATGAGACATTTTTATAGGTGTCCAAGGATAAGAATAGAAAGTTGTGACTTCTTCAGGTGGGTGGATGGGTTGGAGGATTCTGACACGCCTAAAATTTGTTGCTTTTATTTGTACATTTAATGCCTATTTTTAATGATATTGTGCTTCAATGAAAGATATCTTTTATGCTTTTAGTTGTAGGTACACTAAATGGAGTAAATGGAGAAAATGTAGTGAAAATGGAGAAATTTGGAGTCAATTAAAGAAAAAAAGGCCAAAGTTGATTTGGAGCCTAGGCGCCAGAATCCGACATCTAGGCGCCAATGAAGGTTATCTAGAAGATTTATTGAATTTGGACAAATTTTGAAAAGGTGCTTAAAGAGACTCTTGGGGAGTTTGAGAGATCTATTTAAATAAACTTCTGGAGGTTCAAAGGAGAGACTTTTAAGAGAAAGAAAAGNGGCAACGGGATTTCAATTCCGATGACCGACAGCTTCTTACGGGCAAACCCCACACCAAAAATAGTGCCCACAGTAGTCTTTTGTAGAGAAGTGGATTCTTCCTAGAGAGGATAATGTCTTAAAGACTTGCTGCAAATTTGGAGGAGAAGAAGAGAAGTGCGAGATATCCTCATCACTATAGATTCCAAGTAAGTTTAGAGTAAATTATAAGGAGAGTGAGTGATTCAAAGGAACTTGAAGGATTGCTTGGGAAAGAGTTTAAGATAAGTAGTGTACTTTATTTTTTTTACTTTGTCTTANGGAGAAGAAGAGAAGTGCGAGATATCCTCATCACTATAGATTCCAAGTAAGTTTAGAGTAAATTATAAGGAGGGTGAGTGATTCAAAGGAACTTGAAGGATTGCTTGGGAAAGAGTTTAAGATAAGTAATGTACTTTATTTTTTTTTACTTTGTCTTGTCTTGTAAACTTTTATTTATCTATAAATTCATGTGTTGTTGTTTCTTTCTCATGAGATCTGAGTAGTTTCTTTTGTCTTTTTCTATGCAATGAGGAATAATTATGTGTAGGAATGTAGTTTAGTAGAAGTGCTTTTCAAATTCCATAAATTGTGATGATTCAAACTTTATGCCTCATTTACTTGTCAATCTGGCCAACTGATTTGTTAAAATTTATTGTAAAATGTAGTGACCCATTATTATGTGCTATGTTCCAACATAATAAGAATCATATTTAGTCTCATGGATGTGAATGTAGTTCATGAGGTTAACTACAAATAAATAGGGAAATAAGTTTTGATGGGCGTAGAATTGGAGGTTTTAGAGTGACCGACTAAAATCCATAGTCTGGTCCAAATATTTTGGAACTAAAGCGAGATGTTAGCCCTCAGAGGAGGGGAAGTGGGAACTTTAGGTATCTTTCTAGCTTAGCTATGAGTTTAGGGATCAAACTCTGGATTAACCATTGTTCTTTATACACTTGGCTGAGGGTAAATAATAGAATTGCTCATATTTGACATAATATCTTAGTTATATTTTAAAATTATTTTCATACACTAATTATAAACTCATTGCAAGAGGAACGATGTTTTATACAAAATTGAACTCTTCATATATTATTAGTTTAGAGATAACCTTGTGATCTCTGGATACGGCTAATATGCACGGTACAACAATAATTCAGATTATATTTTACTTATATTTTCTTACTTTGCAACAAAACAAAAAACTTGATCCTGAAGAAAAATCTGAATTTAACTTTTAATTTACATATATTGGGATACTACACAAGTATACATATCGTTATCAAGTAATATAAATTTTTTTAATTAAGACCTGAATATCGAACCCATAGGGATAATACAAAATATACATTATTGAACAACAAACTTTCTATTTTTAATAAAAAAATAATTATCTAAACTAAAGATGATTTTTGCAGTAATAAAAATTTAAATATTTTCAGTATTTTCAATATTTTGATAGAACAATAACAATTTAAAAAGATAACTAGAGTTTTTGTAGGAAAAAAAACACTAAATATGAAAATATTTTTCTTCTTGTTATGAATCAGTAATAAATATAGGAATTCTGTTGTGGAAGTATGCAAATTGTGTTGTGCCAAATAGGAACAAAAATATTCTTTACCCTTCTTAGAGATGCTATAAAGAAGATTGGCTAATTTAAAGTTTGAATAGTTTTGAAGACCGACTAGGCATGGAAGATACTAGCTCTCACTCTAGAGTTCCCTCTATTCCCTCCACTTGGGGGCTAACATCTTGTATCAGACAATAAACCAAGTTGGGGGCTTTAACCTGTCATTTAAAAGTCCTCTAACTCTACACCCTTCAATGAATATTTCTCTATTTATTTGCAC
Source organism: Phalaenopsis hybrid cultivar (assembly GCA_002079205.1). Taxonomy (NCBI): domain Eukaryota; kingdom Viridiplantae; phylum Streptophyta; class Magnoliopsida; order Asparagales; family Orchidaceae; genus Phalaenopsis; species Phalaenopsis hybrid cultivar. Next base: position 26,200 of record JXCR01137354.1, on the reverse strand, counting down.
TCAATCATATGAACTACATTCTCATTCATACAACCTCATGTGATTCTTTCCAATTATTGACTGAGACAATACCAGCCCGGTTCTTACATGTTTTCACAATAAATTTTAACATCTTGATTGGCCAAATTAAGAAGTAAATGAAGTGCATGGATTTACATCATCATAGCTTCTTCTATCATTGAAGATCAATACTTTCCACAACTTCCGTCCAAAACTTAATTACTTATCATTTTAAGAAGAAAGATAAATAAAACTACTCAGAATCCATGGAGAAAGCAAAACCACACTTTAGTTTAAAAGAAGAAATCATTGTCAAACCAACAACAAGCCTCAATTAAAACGAAAAGTAGTCTCAAAACAAAAAGATAAAAACTTATCTCAAGTCATCCACCAAACTCTTGAAGTTCCTTTGATTCTCTTCTCTTTACAATCACTCAAAATAAAATAACAAAAAGGATAAAATAAAAGTAAAAGTGGTGCCTGAAAATCTCTCCGAACTAACTCCCCAAATGAGAACTTTCAAAACTTTCCAATACTTTCAGGACTCTTTTCTAAGTCCTCTCTTCTTTCTTTTATAATTTTCCAAAAGGTGCCTTGGTTTCTCTTCAAAATATGTCTAGATTCGATGTATTTCCCCAAGAGATGCATCCTTTCGTGATAATTTTCGTCCATGGTGGTTATAACCACCTATTAAGCCAATGGGTGCCTCAAAAACCTCTTCAAAATTCACAGAAACTGAATTTACTCGTCCAATAACTGCCATTGGCGCTAAAGCGCGGGGCCTGTGGCGCTTAGACGTGGCATTCTCTATTTAACTGGAGCTTAAGCGTCGGATCTGGTGCTTAGGGGTCAAAATTCTTTTGCACATTTTTCACCTGTTTGCTCTAAATTTGATTCTTTTTCACTCATTTAAGCATTTTCACCCTTTTTACATGTATATGAAAAAAAAAACACACAAAAACACCTTCCATTAAAGCGTAACATCTCAAAAAATAGATATAAAAATANTTTTTGTAGGAAAAAAAACACTAAATATGAAAATATTTTTCTTCTTGTTATGAATCAGTAATAAATATAGGATTCTGTTGTGGAAGTATGCAAATTGTGTTGTGCCAAATAGGAACAAAAATATTCTTTACCCTTCCTAGAGATGCTATAAAGAAGATTGGCTAATTTAAAATTTGAATAGTTCTGAAGACCGACTAGGCATGGAAGATACTAGCTCTCACTCTAGAGTTCCCTCTATTCCCTCCACTTGGGGGCTAACATCTCGTATCAGACAATAAACCAAGTTGGGGGCTTTAACCTGTCATTAAACGTCTACACCCTTCAATGAATATTTTTCTATTTATTTGCACTCAATCATATGAACTACATTCTCATTCCTACAACCTCATGTGATTCTTTCCAATTATTGACTGAGACAATACCAGCCCGGTTCTTACATGTTTTCACAACAAATTTTAACATCTGAATTGACCAAATCAAGAAGTAAATGAAGTGCATGGATTTACATCATCATAACTTCTTCCATCATTGAAGATCAATACTTTCCACAACTTCCGTCCAAAACTTAATTAATTATCATTTTAAGAAGAAAGATAAATAAAACTACTCAGAATCCATAGAGAAAACAAAACCACACTTTAGTTTAAAAGAAGAGATCATTGTCAAACCAACAACAAGCCTCAATTAAAACGAAACCACACTTTAGTTTAAAAGTAGAAATAATTGTCAAACCAACAACAAGTCTCAATTAAAATAAAAAGTGTCTCAAAACAGAAAAAGAAAAACTTATCTCAAATCCTCCACTTAACTATTGAAGTTCCTTTGATTCTCTTCTCTTTACAATCACTCAAAATAAAATAACAAAAAGGATAAAATAAAATTAAAAGTGGTGCCTGAAAATCTCTCCAAACTAACTACCCAAATGAAAACTTTCAAAACTTTCTAATACTTTCATGACACACTTTTTCAGACATTTTCAGGACTCTTTTCAAAGTACTCTCTTCTTTCTTTTATAATTTTCCAAAAGGTGCATTGGTTTCTCTTCAAAATATGTCTTGATTTGAATGTATTTCCCTAAGAGATGCATCCTTTCGTGATAATTTTTGTCCATGGTGGTTATAACCACCTATTAAGCCAAGGGGGCTGTGGCGCTTAGGCGTGGCCTTCTCTATTTAACTGGAGCTTAAGCGTCGGATCTGGCGCTTAGGCGCCAAAATTCTTTTGCACATTTTTCACCTTTTTGCTCCAAATTTGATCCTTTTTCACTCATTTAAGCATTTTCACCCTTTTTACATGTATATGAAAAAAAAAACACACAAAAATACCTTCCATTAAAGCGTAATATCTCAAAAAAAAATATAAAAATGTGTCTAAAAACATTATATATTTTAGGTGTATCACCTTGCATTTTAAAACTTTTTTTAAATAGTCACGCATTTACATTTACATTTGCTTAGCAAACTAGCATTCCTTTAATTCTATAGAATTAAATATTTCTAAAAATCTTGCAATAATTTCATATATAAGTTTTTCTACATTTAATAATAGGTTTTATTAAAGTCAATTTTATAAGAGTTTTGGTGTTTCCCTGTGAGATCGATACTTGAGTTTTTAAAGAAAATCCTATATTACTTGAAACGATACATATACTTGCATAGTACCCAAGTGTGTGAATCATTTTTATCATCTTTATATAATATTTAATTTTTCACACTAGCCGATAAATATAAATTGGGTCAAGCTTTTGGTTGTTTCTTTGAAATTAAATAATTGCATAACTGAGGGTCGGGTCAGATTCCACCGTCGATAGTGATCAGAGCGCGGAGAGCTTCCTTGAAGGATGGCTTATCTCATGACATAAACCTAGTGCATTTTAAAAATGGTATTAACATATTATTTATTGTTATTTTAATAATCATTTCTTTTAATTTTGATTATCAGGTTATTCACTATTTTGTGAGGTGTCTATTTTTATTTTGTGATATTTAAACAGAATATTTACTTTCATGTATGAAATGTGCTAGCAAAATTAATTCATTTATAAACAACAATATAATATAGGAGTAGAAAGGACATTTGTTTAGAAACATCTGCGACACAACTATTTCAAAACTCTAGAAAACAAATAGATAACCAGCTTTTCCACAGTAGCTTCGGCGCAGCAACTTCCTGCCACAACTGCTGCATATTAGCTTTTTAATAAGCCATAGCTACCCCAAATAGACCGAAGTGGGTAACAACAAAGCACAAGTTGGAGCAGATTGAAAGAACTTTGCAGCAAAGGAAACCCAACCAAATTTTATTTTTAAATTATATTAAAGAATGATTATGTTGAGAAATGAGTTTAATATTAAACATTAGAANTTATCTCATGACATAAACCTAGTGCATTTTAAAAATGGTATTAACATATTATTTATTGTTATTTTAATAATCCTTTCTTTTAATTTTGATTATAAGGTTATTCACTATTTTGTGAGGTGTCTATTTTTATTTTGTAACATTTAAACAGAATATTTACTTTCATGTATGAAATGTGCTAGCAAAATTAATTCATTTATAAACAACAATATAATATAGGAGTAGAAAGGACATTTGTTCAGAAACACCTGTGACACAACTATTTCAAAACTCTAGAAAAACAAATAGATAACCAGCTTTTCCACAGTAGCTTCGGAGCAACAACTTCCTGCCACAACTGCTGCATATTAGCTTTTTAATAAGCCATAGCTACCCCAAATAGACCAAAGTGGGTAACAACAAAGCACAAGTTGGAGCATATTGAAAGAACTTTGCAGCTAAGGAAACCTAGCCAAATTTTATTTTTAAATTATGTTAAAGAATGATTATGTTGAGAAATGAGTTTAATATTAAACATTAGATGTGACTAAGCTATTAAGCTAGAATATTTTGTATATAATCAAACATATCATTAGCAAATTTTTCTATTTTTCATTCATTTTAAACTTTTAGATTTATAATTTCTTGATGCATATTTGAAAATTCATGGCAGTAAAGTAACATTTTATCGCCTTAGTGTTGTACGAGAATTCAACACACATACAAATAAAAGAAAATAACCAATAGAGACACCAAAAATTTTTTCGTGAAAAACTGAAAGGGAAAAAATCATGTGGCATGGCCCAGTTGAAGAGATCCACTATAACTTGGTGATTACAGTTAAAATCTCTTGTCCCACGGGTTGGAAAAAGATATACGATTTTTTGTATAGATGAACTTATTGGAAGAAATGAGAGGCGGCTGATGATGATTAGTGGCGGCTAGGGAGTGGTGGTTAGCTACGATCGACGNCCCACGGGTTGGAAAAAGATATACGATTTTTTGTATAGATGAACTTATTGGAAGAAATGAGAGGCGGCTGATTATGATTAGTGGCGGCTAGGGAGTGGTGGTTAGCTGCGATCGACTACTGCAAGAGTGATGCTGAAATTCAACTCCATCCAAGCTTCAGTCTTCTGCAAGCTTCAAGTTCTCATTGTTTAGGTTTTGATTTGCAATCAATGAAAAAATATGAACCACTCTGATCGAATAACTGAAGAGATCTCTTCGACAGATGACATTTAATGGACATTTGAGTGCCTTAACGATGTCAGAAATGAGTGATCTTGGGCTTATTGGATTCATCTTGTTGAGACAATCAACATCAGTTTGTCCTTCCAAATATGTTCAAAAAACTTCCAAAAATAGTTTAATGACTTGATCATGGCTTGATTTGGTTCAGATTTGACTAATTTTGGTATCATTTGGTCCATCTTGTCGAGCTGAATAGTTTGGCTATAATTTTGCTAAAAAAACAACTTTGGTTGACTTTAAATAGAAGTTTGAAAACTTCTTGCTCAAAAGATTGCTCTGTGATCAGTATCATGCCTTCAGATTTGTGTTGGATGATGAAAATTTGTTGATAACTTATAAATTCTCATAATTTTATAATAATGAAAATCTAGTTATCTACTTTACTAAAGTTCTAGCTAAAAGCATATCCTAAAAATAGAACTTGTCACCATCTTTGTAGGCTTTTGATAATCATAAATTTTTCATTGC
>JXCR01137354.1:0-15537 GCA_002079205.1 Phalaenopsis hybrid cultivar | reverse complement strand
ATTTTTTTTTTTTTTTTTTTTGTTCGTTTGTTTGGTATATTTACGGTACATGTTTAAATTGCATACAGAACACTCCCTAAATCAATTTTTTGTTAATCCATAACACAAGGAAACAAGGCAAATCACTTTAGTGAATCTCAAATATAGCTACAGATTGCAATTTCAAGAGCCACAATTTTCTGATATTCATTTAATTGATAAATATTCAAGCAGCATTGTAAGCTAACTCTTAACTCTAGTAGGCACAATAAGACAAATAATACTGACTATATGAGGCAAAGTGTTCTCAAGGGTCAAAATTTTTAGTTTCGCAGCAGAGCAGATTACTCCAATCCTTGAGCTCTGATATCTCTAATCTNTCATTTCATATTAATTATGCATACTAGTCTTGTTGGTGCATATTTACCGGCCATTACACCCACAAAAAATATATAAATATATTCTTCCATTATCTTATTTTCAATGAGTGCTACTCCGATCATCACTCTAATATAGTCATTTGTCATTTTATTCTTCCTAGTTTATCACGCTCCATATTAACATTCTCAATTCTACCATATTCAACATGGGCATGGGAATAGCTTTATAACCAGGCATTCTCCATTCATTCTTATTGAGTGCCTATGAAGAGTGTCACTTTTAAATATCTCATGTGTTGGTGTCAAATGAACATAATTTCGATGCTTCCCAATTCGTGTTCGACAAGTGTGAAATTTAATCCCAACACGTGCTGGACACACATGGGTACTAATTGTTCGACATGTTTTTCACAAGAGTGGAGAACATGTTTGTAATAAAACAAAACCGTGTGAACTTGCAAAGAAAACTTGAATCAACTATAGCGACTCATGTGCCCCAGCCTTCCCCATGCCCTGACATCTCTTCTACTATAACAGCAAAACTCCACATAACCATCTCGTCGCTAGATCTTAGGGTTACCACGCTCTTGTCAATGAAATCAGGGGGCACCCATAGCCATCTCCTACTCTTCTTCTATGACAACAATCATGTGCGCCCTCACCACTTCTATGACACGAAAGATTTTCTTATGCATCCCCTCCACACCTAACCAAAAAGTTCCAATTTTTTACAAGTTCCACCAGCTTCTGATTGTAGGAAAATTTTTATTTTCAAAAGCACATAAAATCTCACGTAAGACTCACTTCGTAATCTAAAATAAAATTAAAAATAAGAGGATGAACATTTAATTTTGTGAGTGGTATAAAGACATAAAACATGTTAATGTTGATGAGTACTATATACAGCATAAATAAAACATATTAGAGCACATTGATGGGATATTAGGCCCGGTTGAAAAGTTAAATTTATGCATGTATTATAATGAATAGTTCATTTGGCAAAGTAAACTTTTCATTGTACAATAGAAAAATGATTTATGAAATAGGCCCACAAATGTCATAGAGGATGAAAATACACTTTTTATGAAAACATTTGACCAAGTGAAAAAAAGTAGGAGCATTTGGTTAACAAAAATTATAAAATTTATGTTTATACTTTATAAAATATAACACCCTGTCCGACTTTTGCAGTTATGTGTGACCCATGTTCATATCCGTGCTTCATAGTTGAGCTCTCATTAGACCTTAAACTCCACTCACTATCATACACTTACCTTATTGGTGAACATTTACCCGCCATTACACCCTACCTAAAATATCCAGGAACATTTTTTATTATCTTATATCCAATAAGTGCTACTTCAATCATCACTATAATAGAGTCATCTGTCATCTTATTCTTCCAAGATTTATCCAACCTCCATATTAACATTTTGAATTCTACCACAAAACATAGCTAGTAGCGATTTCTTTGTTCCCAACAAGTAATTTCTATGATTTGCCCTTTATTTATCTTGAAATAGCAAGCACAACCTTTTGTTGCATACAGCAAACAAACTCGTAATATTGTTTTTCCTCCCTTGCAGAATTCAGATAAGCACCCATACGATTTCTGGAATTAGCCGCAACAAAAAGAGTGCTTGAAGGCTGTGGCTTTTAGCTGCTGGGAAGAACAGTGGCGGAGAAAATCAACAGCTTTTTCTGCTGGGTGGAGCTAGCTGTAGAGAGGAGAGTGAGAAGAAGAGACGAAAGATTTTTGAGAAATCAGATTTTTTTCAATACAGGAAAATAAGACTTATAGGTAACTACTACATGGAGTAATTTAAAAAATTGATCCTCTTCATCCTAAATTTATTCCTCAAATANAGACTTATAGGTAACTACTACATGGAGTAATTTCAAAAATTGATCCTCTTCATCCTAAATTTATTCCTCAAATAAAGAAAATTGATTCCTAAGAAAACTACACAATCTAAGCAATCCTATCTCGAATTTATAATTAAGATTACAAGTTTATCCAAAATAATTTTAAGAGGCATTTTGCTTTAATCTAGATTTCGATCCAATGTTCCACATTTCCTACCTCCTGATTGTGATTATGATATCTCCAATAAATGATATGTTTTCCTATGTTAACATTGGTCAATTTGATTTTCTATCTAGATGACGATAAATAAAATCAATAGCCCGGTCAATCTTCAACAAGAACTTAATTTGTAAAACTTTAGCGAATGTGATTCCTTAAACCTTTCCACAATCTAATACCTAAATCATCATAAATGATCAAATTGATCCCAATATCAAGAGTCCCAGCTATAAAAGAATTTCAATCTTGTGAAATTATAGCTACAGATTAAGAAAAAATGTTAGCCCAACTTCCCTAGTGTATTATCAGTCAGCTTTAATTGGTAATCAACTATTTTTGCGAATGTGAAAAATCTCNGCTTATTTTATTGTTATATTGGTCCAACACTCTTTTAGCTTTTATAGTTTAGTCTCACGTCTTTAAATCTCTAGTTTCACCTTTCCCTTATATTGAAAGGCATGGGAATATGGGATAGTTGTAGCAAACACACACGAGCCTTCCACCTTTGGTTAAACAACGAAAAATATGCATTAAAAAGTGGGAGCGGGCGGTTTGATCAAACCGCGACCGGTTCGCCGGTTGGACGGGCGGTTTAGGCCGGTTCTAGCCGGTACAATGCAGGGTCGGTTTTTAGCCTGCCCAAAACCGGACCACTGATTGTTTAAACCTTGGATATAACCCTAGAACAGTAGATTTGGTCTGTTATAGAGAGTGCAAATTTTTTTCTCCTTAACATTCCTATCAAGTTCTCTTCTGTCTAGAGCTTAGTGACGACTCATGACACTCGGATATCCAAGGGCTAGGGTTAATCAAAAGGTTTGAGAGATCTCGTTTAGTTGCACACATCACATAATGTCCACATGTTATGATATAAGTGTAATAATATTTTGTAAATTATTTTGAATTAATAGAAGTATCTAAAGNATCAAAAGGTTTGAGAGATCTCGTTTAGTTGCACACATCACATAATGTCCACATGTTATGATGTAAGTGTAATAATATTTTGTAAATTATTTTGAGTTAATAGAAGTATCTAAAACAGATTTTGTGCATTCAATAAACTCTAATAAATATTTTAAACCTTATGATTTTATTTTAATTTGTAGGGCAAAAATTCTGAACACTTGAATTTAAGCACTTTCAAGTCAAAAGACTTCATGGTTTAATTTCAAACTCACTGCCCACAATTACTTCTGATGAGCATCTAAAACTTTAATTATAAGGTTATTAATTAAATAAATTAATTACAAATTACTATATTAAAGTGTTTCCCAAGCTCCTANTTTTAAACCTTATGATTTTATTTTAATTTGTAGGGCAAAAATTCTGAACACTTGAATTTAAGCACTTTCAAGCCAAAAGACTTCATGGTTTAATTTCAAACTCATTGCCCACAATTACTTTTGATGAGCATCTAAAACTTTAATTATAAGGTTATTAATTAAATAAATTAATTACAAATTACTATATTAAAGTGTTTCCCAAGCTCCTAGCCCTCTGTGATGATCCCTAGCTTCCCTAACTTTGGTCCAACCTAGCCCAAGGCTAAGGTTTGCTTATTTTTCCGATTATACAAGTTATGCATAATAAAAAATGTGGCTATGTCTAATTATACTTAATAGTAGTCACATATTCATATCATGAAATGAAAAATATTAATCTATGAAGCAAGCCGTAACACCAAGCGTAGCATACAATTGATATTTTATTATAAGAATATTGATGGCCCCAATACACTCACTTGAAGGGGATCAATATCAAGGTATTTCACAAGCTCGTGTGCTTGGTGATGAGTTTGCATAATAGTTTACAAAGTAGCACTCCTCCCAAGCATAAGGGCTAGTAAATCCCAAAGATATGGGCTCTCAATAGTCTCTAAAAAAAAAGTGGAGGCAAATCTAGCCTTTACTTCTCAAAATTTGATCTCTAGTTTGGCCTCTCCTTTTAGGACGTCATACAAGCATAAGGGGTGAAGCTCTACAAAACCACTTTAATTAGAAATATTAGTTCGCAAGATCTCCAAGAATCTTGAGAAGGAAGAAATTTAAAATTTCCACCTAATAAGAAGCATGGAGAAGTAAGTTAGACTGAGCAACATTTGAATCATCCATGCCATCATTACATAAGGCATATTTCGGATGACTAATATGTTTTCAATACTAAAGCCCAAAAGTTAATGAATGGAAGAGAAATAAGAAGAAATCTGTATGATAAATAGTGATCTTGTTAGCTCCAAGGGCAAGTCAGTTTAGTTGGTCAAAAGGTCCTATTTTTTCCCCCTCCAAGTTTACTCTTATCTTATGTTTAAGGAGAGAAGTAACTCTTCCAAAAGACAAAGGGCATGATTAGAAAGGAGGTCTAAATTCCTCCTATAATCAGGAAAAGCCTAGTGAAAAAAAAAATTAGATGAATTCTTTACCTTCGGTAGTAGCTCTAGTTAATTCAATACCTTAGTAGCTCTAGTTGGTTCAATACCTATAATCTGAGATTTTGTATTTGTTTATGATAAATAAAGAAGAGAGAAAATAGTTGTAAATTTGAAGTAAAAAGTTGGCTCTCTTCCTATAGCTATGTTGATTTGTTTTCTAAATTATCAATGATAACTAATTGAGTATATTGTGTGTATTATGTGATGTGTGCTTCTTCTAATGGTGAATCTTTTGAGAGGTACTTGCATGGTTTAAGATACTAGACCGATGAAAAAGAGCCCACTATTGCCTTTTCTAAGTGCATGTGTTTTGGATAGTAGAAACAAATCCAAAGGTGCACCATAGTCACCTCTAGTTGACACAATTCAAGCTACAAAAATTGAACCAATTAAATATTGTATCAATTCTATATCAATCTAGGAGGTATAGTTGCACTAAAGAAAAGTTCTTCCAATCCACAGGGCAAAACAAGTAAAGATAAGATAAAAAATATTATCACGCCGCAGGATGCTCCAATTCCTACATAGGTTCAATCTAGGAAGAATGCCAAGGATCAACATTTCGAAGTTGGATACAATGTCTAGCTCATTTCTTTCCGAAATATACAAAACACTTATGATGTCTCTTGAGTTGAAAAAAATCCTAGTCAAGGTCTTTTTGAATGTAAAGGTTTATTTAGTCTATTTCATTGAGAAATTCCTCAAAAATTCCCATTAACTAAAAAAGGTTCTTGGAATCACTAGCTTATATCATAATTTAGTTTTGAGAAATACAAAGCATAATTGTCCACTGTATTTCATGGTAAATGTAAATAATAACAAGCTTAGTCCTCTCATAATGAACCTAGGCCGCTCAATAAACATCTTGAATATATCTTATATGAAAAGTCTCTCTTAGTCACGTAAACCTTAGCTCATAGAAGATCATGTTAAGAGGGATTAATGATAAAAGTTATATGGCTCTTGATTTGATCACCTTACCCCTAGAACACTCAAGATGGAGGTTAAATACATATTATTGAGGTGAATACCAGTACAAGGATCTCCACAAAAGTCATTGACTTCATAAATATGAGATGATCACTTCAACATTACATAAGTGTATTAAGTTATGCATCATAATAAGGATACAAAGCCCATTATAGTACCTGAAGTGAGCAAGAGTGATGATGTTGAGCATGATTTAAGGAGCTAGTGCATTCACATTAAGTACATAGACCAATATAATCAAACACAAATACTGTCGCACATGTCAATAGATGGGCAAGTCATCCCATAAATAAAGTAGCCATTGGCATAAATTCATATCCATAAACTTTTCCTCTCATGATCAGTAGAGTGGCATAGAACAAGAACATGTTTCATAGTCATCATCTTTCACTAAAAAAGAAAGACTTATCATCCATATGAAGAACAATATCATTATTCTATGATCATTGTAAGGAATGGAAAATTTTAAATATTTTCCAGAGGCGTGAGTAGTAATCAAGAAGAAATATATTTATCTTTATCAAGGTGATGAAGGTTTCCATACATGGCCGAAAACTCCAAAGCCAAATAATGAGAAATTCAAAATTTACATGAAGATTTCTGCTAAAGGCCCTCTTTTCTCTCTCTGCCTACATAAGCAATGCCTTAGGAAACACGCTAAGGTTTTAAAAATTCTGAGGAGGCTAGCTTAAATGATGGGAAATGCCATTTCTGGCTCTTATGAGAATTTCATAGATTTATTTTATCTTTGAAATTACCCAATAGTGGATATAAATATGTGAGAATGACAGTAAAAATAAGGTTTAGCTTTGAAGTAAATGCCTTTTGTATTTATTTAGTAGGTATGGGTAAACAGCTCTCTACTAGATGAGAATTTTGGTGAGTTATCCATGAAATAATATTTCATATCACGCTTCAATCAAGAATGAAGTATGCAAATTGTTTTATGGTTGCATTTCTTTATTCATAATTCATGATGATGTTATACTCTCTCCCCACCACTATATTTTCCTTTGCTTAGGCTTAACTATCATATCGTTTAAATGGTCATGGCTAGCAAAGTAGCCATTACATAAGAAACTTGGCCTCAAACCCTAGGAGACCTTAGTCCTTACTCACATTTACTTGTTTTACTCCTTGAGCATGCCCAAGGCAAAAGACCAATCTTAAACTTATCATAGATTCCAAACATAATTACCTTTATTCCCTGTCATCCCCATTGAGGATGAATCCCTATAGATTCATGTAATATTGTTAAAAGCATGCTTTAGGGGGAAAGCGAAGACATGTGCTAGCCATACACATTGCTTGCCTATGAAGCAAAAGCTTACAGGAACAAATGCATATTGCACCACTTCATTGTATCATGTAAAAGCGCTATGCTCTCAATTCCTGCTCAAACCAAAATCCCAATTTATATTTTATGATTTGACTCAACAACTGCTAAAATAATTAACATGCTTCCCTAATGTTTCTAATAGTCTTCGAGTAATTGCTCATTGGTGCACCATTCTCTTCCTCTTTAACAAGTAGCGTCTTAGTTGTTATTCTCTTCATGCTTAGTCTCCTAGTAGTCCTTATATGTTTTTAACCACTAATTATTAGTAATAATAACTTCTCAAACTTCTTCTAAAGAATGCTTCTTGATGCTTCATAATCACGGCATATCTTGTTTCACATTGCATCTATTAGTGGTCTCTAGTTGGTCAATCAATTTCATAAATAAATTCATTTTCTAAGTAAAATTACGCCATTTTATTTATTTTCATTATTTATATCTTTTTTCCTTCGTTTAAATTTTTAATAGCTATAAATTATTGTTATTAGAAGTATCATTATTTTTGTTAAAAATTAATCCACGTGGTTTGATTAATTAAATAGCTATTTAATGTACCTAATATGTGAGTACACATTATACAAAAATCATGAAAGTTCTAGTTCATAAAAGTGTTGTTTTGCTTTATGCTGCACTCAACACACCAACAGGCCTTTAATCCCATTAGGTGGCGTCGGCTACACAAATCATTTTTCTCCATTGTGTCTTATTGAGTGTCATATTTTCATTTAATTCTTTAAGATCATTTTTATACAACTTGCCTATGTATTTTTAGGTCTACCTCCACCTTTCTTAACATAAGTCGAATCTAAAATATCTACTCTACTAACTGGATCATCAGTTGATCGACATTTCATGAAACCAAACCATCTAAGACGGCTCCCTCTAATCTTGTCTACCACTGGAGCCACACCAACCCTTTCACGGATATATTTGTTTCACATTGTCTCTAATTGTAAAACCACTCATCCACCAAAGCATTCTCATCCCAACAACACTTGGTTCTATGCTTTCTCTTTTATAGGCCAAGATTTTGTGCCATTTTATAAAATTTTCATTCAAGTCTAAGCGTTACTTTTTTATCACACAATACGCCCAATGCATTCCTCCACTTCAACCATCCAACTTGAATTCTACTATTAACATCCCCATCTATATCACCATCACTTTGAAGAATAGACCCGAGATATCTAAAACATTCAATCCTTTTAATGATTTGATCACCTATTGATCACCTATTGTTACAACTCTGCTACTAGAACGGCTACTACCAAAATTATATTTTATGTATTCAATTTTAGATCTACTCAAACGGAGGCTTTTAGGCTCTAAAGTAGACCTCTATAATTCAAGTTTTTCCTACTCTTTCTCTAGTCTTATCCACAAGAAGGATATCATAAACAAAAAGCATACACCAAGGTATATCCTCCTGTAAATGTCCAGTAAGAGCATCCATAACTAAAACAAAAAGACATGGGCTTCAAACCAATCCCTGATGTAATCCAATTAAAATAAGAAATGACTTGATCAATCCTCTTGTTCGAACACAAGTAACAACTCTAGTATCCATATCTTTAATGACTTGAATATAAGTCACATCAACAACTTTCTTTTCTACAATTCTCCAAAGAACTTCTCTTGGAACTTTATCGTAAGCTTTTTCTAAATCAATAGCAATCATATGTAGATCCTCTTTAGTCTTTTTGTACTTCTCCAAAACCTCTCAATAAATGTATAGATTCCATAGACTTGTTTGGCATAAATCCAAACTAATTATGAGAAATATTTGTATCACGTCTTAACCTATGTTCAATTATTCTCTCCCACAATTCTAATGAATGACACATTAACTTAATTCATCTATAATTCACATACTCTTGTGCATCCCCTTTATTCTTAGAAATGGGGAACAAAATACTCTTCTTTCACACTTCAGCAATCTTTTGAATTTTTAAAATAATATTAAAAATTTTAGTAAGTCAAGAAATTCTTATATCTCCAAGAAATTTTCACACTTCTATTGGGATACCATTGGGTCCTACCGNAAGTAGCTCTTCCAAAAGACAAAGGGCATGATTAGAAAGGAGGTCTAAATTCCTCCTATAATCAGGAAAAGCATAGTGAAAAAAAAAAATTAGATGAATTCTTTACCTTCAGTAGTAGCTCTAGTTAATTCAATACCTTAGTAGCTCTAGTTGGTTCAATACCTATAATCTGAGATTTTGTATTTGTTTATGATAAATAAAGAAGAGAGAAAATAGTTGTAAATTTGGAGTAAAAAGTTGGCTCTCTTCCTATAGCTATGTTGATTTGTTTTCTAAATTATCAATGATAACTAATTGAGTATATTGTGTGTATTATGTGATGTGTGCTTCTTCTAATGGTGAATCTTTTGAGAGGTAGTTGCGTGGTTTAAGATACTAGACCAATGAAAAAGAGCCCACTATTGCCTTTTCTAAGTGCATGTGTTTTGGATTGTGGAAACAAATCCAAAGGTGCACCATAGTCACCTCTAGTTGACACAATTCAAGCTACAAAAATTGAACCAATTAAATATTGTATCAATTCTATATCAATCTAGGAGGTATAGTTGCACTAAAGAAAAGTTCTTCCAATCCACAGGGCAAAACAAGTAAAGATAAGATAAAAAATATTATCACGCCGCAGGATGCTCCAATTCCTACATAGGTTCAATCTAGGAAGAATGCCAAGGATCAACATTTCGAAGTTGGATACAATGTCTAGCTCATTTCTTTCCGAAATATACAAAACACTTATGATGTCTCTTGAGTTGAAAAAAATCCTAGTCAAGGTCTTTTTGAATGTAAAGGTTTATTTAGTCTATTTCATTGAGAAATTCCTCAAAAATTCCCATTAACTAAAAAAGGTTCTTGGAATCACTAGCTTATATCATAATTTAGTTTTGAGAAATACAAAGCATAATTGTCCACTGTATTTCATGGTAAATGTAAATAATAACAAGCTTAGTCCTCTCATAATGAACCTAGGCCGCTCAATAAACATCTTGAATATATCTTATATGAAAAGTCTCTCTTAGTCACGTAAACCTTAGCTCATAGAAGATCATGTTAAGAGGGATTAATGATAAAAGTTATATGGCTCTTGATTTGATCACCTTACCCCTAGAACACTCAAGATGGAGGTTAAATACATATTATTGAG
The DNA here is from genome assembly GCA_002079205.1 of Phalaenopsis hybrid cultivar. Lineage (NCBI taxonomy): Eukaryota > Viridiplantae > Streptophyta > Magnoliopsida > Asparagales > Orchidaceae > Phalaenopsis > Phalaenopsis hybrid cultivar. The sequence continues at coordinate 5,155 of JXCR01137354.1, read as the reverse complement.
GTGAATACCAGTACAAGGATCTCCACAAAAGTCATTGACTTCATAAATATGAGATGATCACTTCAACATTACATAAGTGTATTAAGTTATGCATCATAATAAGGATACAAAGCCCATTATAGTACCTGAAGTGAGCAAGAGTGATGATGTTGAGCATGATTTAAGGAGCTAGTGCATTCACATTAAGTACATAGACCAATATAATCAAACACAAATACTGTCGCACATGTCAATAGATGGGCAAGTCATCCCATAAATAAAGTAGCCATTGGCATAAATTCATATCCATAAACTTTTCCTCTCATGATCAGTAGAGTGGCATAGAACAAGAACATGTTTCATAGTCATCATCTTTCACTAAAAAAGAAAGACTTATCATCCATATGAAGAACAATATCATTATTCTATGATCATTGTAAGGAATGGAAAATTTTAAATATTTTCCAGAGGCGTGAGTAGTAATCAAGAAGAAATATATTTATCTTTATCAAGGTGATGAAGGTTTCCATACATGGCCGAAAACTCCAAAGCCAAATAATGAGAAATTCAAAATTTACATGAAGATTTCTGCTAAAGGCCCTCTTTTCTCTCTCTGCCTACATAAGCAATGCCTTAGGAAACACGCTAAGGTTTTAAAAATTCTGAGGAGGCTAGCTTAAATGATGGGAAATGCCATTTCTGGCTCTTATGAGAATTTCATAGATTTATTTTATCTTTGAAATTACCCAATAGTGGATATAAATATGTGAGAATGACAGTAAAAATAAGGTTTAGCTTTGAAGTAAATGCCTTTTGTATTTATTTAGTAGGTATGGGTAAACAGCTCTCTACTAGATGAGAATTTTGGTGAGTTATCCATGAAATAATATTTCATATCACGCTTCAATCAAGAATGAAGTATGCAAATTGTTTTATGGTTGCATTTCTTTATTCATAATTCATGATGATGTTATACTCTCTCCCCACCACTATATTTTCCTTTGCTTAGGCTTAACTATCATATCGTTTAAATGGTCATGGCTAGCAAAGTAGCCATTACATAAGAAACTTGGCCTCAAACCCTAGGAGACCTTAGTCCTTACTCACATTTACTTGTTTTACTCCTTGAGCATGCCCAAGGCAAAAGACCAATCTTAAACTTATCATAGATTCCAAACATAATTACCTTTATTCCCTGTCATCCCCATTGAGGATGAATCCCTATAGATTCATGTAATATTGTTAAAAGCATGCTTTAGGGGGAAAGCGAAGACATGTGCTAGCCATACACATTGCTTGCCTATGAAGCAAAAGCTTACAGGAACAAATGCATATTGCACCACTTCATTGTATCATGTAAAAGCGCTATGCTCTCAATTCCTGCTCAAACCAAAATCCCAATTTATATTTTATGATTTGACTCAACAACTGCTAAAATAATTAACATGCTTCCCTAATGTTTCTAATAGTCTTCGAGTAATTGCTCATTGGTGCACCATTCTCTTCCTCTTTAACAAGTAGCGTCTTAGTTGTTATTCTCTTCATGCTTAGTCTCCTAGTAGTCCTTATATGTTTTTAACCACTAATTATTAGTAATAATAACTTCTCAAACTTCTTCTAAAGAATGCTTCTTGATGCTTCATAATCACGGCATATCTTGTTTCACATTGCATCTATTAGTGGTCTCTAGTTGGTCAATCAATTTCATAAATAAATTCATTTTCTAAGTAAAATTACGCCATTTTATTTATTTTCATTATTTATATCTTTTTTCCTTCGTTTAAATTTTTAATAGCTATAAATTATTGTTATTAGAAGTATCATTATTTTTGTTAAAAATTAATCCACGTGGTTTGATTAATTAAATAGCTATTTAATGTACCTAATATGTGAGTACACATTATACAAAAATCATGAAAGTTCTAGTTCATAAAAGTGTTGTTTTGCTTTATGCTGCACTCAACACACCAACAGGCCTTTAATCCCATTAGGTGGCGTCGGCTACACAAATCATTTTTCTCCATTGTGTCTTATTGAGTGTCATATTTTCATTTAATTCTTTAAGATCATTTTTATACAACTTGCCTATGTATTTTTAGGTCTACCTCCACCTTTCTTAACATAAGTCGAATCTAAAATATCTACTCTACTAACTGGATCATCAGTTGATCGACATTTCATGAAACCAAACCATCTAAGACGGCTCCCTCTAATCTTGTCTACCACTGGAGCCACACCAACCCTTTCACGGATATATTTGTTTCACATTGTCTCTAATTGTAAAACCACTCATCCACCAAAGCATTCTCATCCCAACAACACTTGGTTCTATGCTTTCTCTTTTATAGGCCAAGATTTTGTGCCATTTTATAAAATTTTCATTCAAGTCTAAGCGTTACTTTTTTATCACACAATACGCCCAATGCATTCCTCCACTTCAACCATCCAACTTGAATTCTACTATTAACATCCCCATCTATATCACCATCACTTTGAAGAATAGACCCGAGATATCTAAAACATTCAATCCTTTTAATGATTTGATCACCTATTGATCACCTATTGTTACAACTCTGCTACTAGAACGGCTACTACCAAAATTATATTTTATGTATTCAATTTTAGATCTACTCAAACGGAGGCTTTTAGGCTCTAAAGTAGACCTCTATAATTCAAGTTTTTCCTACTCTTTCTCTAGTCTTATCCACAAGAAGGATATCATAAACAAAAAGCATACACCAAGGTATATCCTCCTGTAAATGTCCAGTAAGAGCATCCATAACTAAAACAAAAAGACATGGGCTTCAAACCAATCCCTGATGTAATCCAATTAAAATAAGAAATGACTTGATCAATCCTCTTGTTCGAACACAAGTAACAACTCTAGTATCCATATCTTTAATGACTTGAATATAAGTCACATCAACAACTTTCTTTTCTACAATTCTCCAAAGAACTTCTCTTGGAACTTTATCGTAAGCTTTTTCTAAATCAATAGCAATCATATGTAGATCCTCTTTAGTCTTTTTGTACTTCTCCAAAACCTCTCAATAAATGTATAGATTCCATAGACTTGTTTGGCATAAATCCAAACTAATTATGAGAAATATTTGTATCACGTCTTAACCTATGTTCAATTATTCTCTCCCACAATTCTAATGAATGACACATTAACTTAATTCATCTATAATTCACATACTCTTGTGCATCCCCTTTATTCTTAGAAATGGGGAACAAAATACTCTTCTTTCACACTTCAGCTATCTTTTTAAATTTTAAAATAATATTAAAAAATTTAGTAAGTCAAGAAATTCTCATATCTCCAAAAAATTTTCACACTTCTATTGGGATACCATTGGGTCCTACCAATCTTCCATAATCAACTTTAAGTTTAACTCATTGAAGCAAAAAAATCCCTTTGCATTGCGCTTAGTACTTTGAAAACACTTGGTTCATTAAATATTAATTTACCTATTTGAACCTTTTGAGATCTAATATCTTCACCACACTTTTGCTATTGTAGTAAGAGTGAGATTTAACCAAAACACCACATCCCCAAAGTGATAATCATTATGTAAATTTTCCTTGATTTAGCTGTTCTACACATAGTTGGACTCAAATATTAGTGTTTACACTTTGATATACCCAATAATATTCATAGTTCGACTCATTTGCTCTAAATTTTAGCATTCTGTGTGTAGGACTAAATTACACTATAATTTTCTTTACTTGTTAACTATGTGTTCAAAACAAAGGCTCTCTTGCTAAGGCAACAGACGAATACATCCATTACTCACTGCATTGCAGTTTAATCATCTCACTAACATGGATTGAGCCTTCAGAGTCATGATGAGCCAAATGAAACATCCCATTCTGGCAGTGAGCAAATTTCTCATCCACACCCTTCTTTTCCACGAGAAAATTCCTTAACCTTTTGACTACAAGCAGATTTGTCACCAAGCAACTTCTTCACTGCAAAAAATTTTCTTACACAACACCTTTCAATTAGATAGAACTCTTGATGACCCATTTAGGCCCTAGGAGTATTTTCTTGGCAAGTTCAATTTTCCCTCGGAACACACCACATGCGCATATTTCTAGTGTATTGCTTTGATCAAATATTGATCATAAAAAATCATGCTTGATGCGCCATCAACAAATTTCCATAATACGAAACGGATCTCAAGGCAATCTTTAGAGTAAGAAATATTCAAACTTCGATTAAGAGTCATCCAAAGCTTCAATTTCAGTAAACTTATAGTCAAACTGATCGAATCAACAAGATGGACCCAGTGATACCAAACTTAGTCCATCAGCATCAAATCAAGCTAAGATCAAGTCATTAAACCACTTTTGAAAGTTTTTCGGACATATTTGGAAGTTCAAAAGGATGTCAAATCTGGTGAGTTTATAGTCGAATCGAGCGTCTCGACAAGAAGAATCCAAGATCACAGAATTCTGACATAGTTACTGCTCTCAAATGTCTATCAAAAGTTGTCTGATCGAGGGAAACTCTTTGGGCCGTCCGATAAGAGTGATTCACATTCTTTCATTAATTGCAATCGAGACTTTATAAATAAAGCCACATCCCTCCTATGAGGGGGAGAGCTTGAAGTCTGACGAGAGAGTTTGATGCCTGAAGAAGACTACAGGTTAGAGAATGAGTTGAAGTCCAGCATTAATTTCTCGCCGACCACCACTCATCGGCTACCGTCAATCACTATTGGTCGCTGCTCTATTCTTACAATAAATTCATATGTGCATCGACTTTGTAGCTCAAAAGATTGTGTATGTCACTTCTTGGTTATAGAAATAAATGATTGTATTTGTAATCTCTAGTTATAGTGGATTTCTTCAACTTGGTCGGGCCCCATGGTTTTTCCCTTTCTGAATTCTACACATAAAATTTTTTTGTCTCTATTGATTATTTTATTTCATTTGAGTAGGTATTGAATTCTCGTGTAATGCTAAGACGATAATTTATTAATCTATCATTGTGAATCTTCTAACACGTATTAATTTGGCACCATCTATGGGAAACAAAACACTGTTCAACGCTATCTTCAGCTCTGAGACGCTGATCCACCACTTCATTTCTCAATGATGTACATCATCAATTGGCGAAGAAACCTCCTTTGAATCTTGAAGATCATCCCTGAAGTATTCTTCGTCCAAT
>JXCR01137352.1:168044-198482 GCA_002079205.1 Phalaenopsis hybrid cultivar | reverse complement strand
TTCATTCTAAAAGTGCTCTAGGACAAAACTGTGAGGCCACCAGGTACTATAATTATCCTAGAGAGCTTCTTCGTTGGGTACTAGAATCATTTGAATAACTTCGGATTATACGNCAACACTTAATCAGGATTTATGCTAAATCTTGTCAAACATTTTTTTAGCCACAAACAAGGTNTCAAGATTTAGCCAACACTTAATCAGGATTTATGCTAAATCTTGTCAAACATTTTTTTAGCCACAAACAAGGATAATGTTAAACCTACCCAACAGGGTTTAAGCTGAATCTACCCATCAGCATTAATGCTAAATCTCACCTACCTCTGATTTTAACCTAAACACCTAATTTAAGCGGTTTACACCATAGATTTACAAAATATGAACTACTATTATTTACAAAATGCTTTATAACAAGGAGAAAAAAACAGCGACGAAAATAAGCAGAAAAAAATCTGACATTAGTAGCAGCGCAAGGTTTTACACCATACCTCAACCGATCTTCACAGAAACCGCCTTGTCGATTACTCTACACTCGCAATCCCGCGGCCGTCGGAGTGAAATCTCCAGCTACCACTGTCGGAGATCCTTCTCAATCGGACGCGCGGTTAAGAGTGACCGGTGTTTTTAAAGCCCCGAAGGGTTTTGCCAGACTCGAATCCACCTTAACCCTTGATTACGATAATATTACACATATGCCATGAAATCATTAGAAACATAACGATAGGCGACGAGGTCGTGCCAACTCGACTTCTAACATACACTTGATCTGATAGTGGTGCTCAATAATGTCAGCGCACCGGCATTTATTGACGATCTCAATCAACTTGAAATTAAATTTAATTTCACAAATTAAAGTCATACATAATCAAATAAGTAAAATAAAAAATAAAGAAATCAATTTTTGAACCTAAATAATTTAGAAAAAAAGAAAGATTTTGCATACATCTCATTTGTATATCAAAAAGTGTTATGTTGGTCATGAAGAGATTCGACGAATAAATGATCGGCTAAGCAACACCCTCCAGTGGCCGACGAAATGATTGGCTGGCCATCCAACCTCCAAGGGCCTACCGCCAGACCAGTGGACCTACCGACCGAAGGTCAGCTCTCAAACGATAGACTCTGACGAACAAAAGACCATAATGTCATATACTATCCTTTTAAGCAAGAGTAATGTTGTAATTTTTTATTTATCCTCATATCATCAAAAATAGGACTCTTTCATGTTTTGAAAAGACATTGGAAATACTCTCTATGAAACTCTCTCAATCAATGAAATAAAAGGGGTGAAAGTGCCCGAGAATATCTCATTTTGACCCTCGGGGTAAATTGCCTGTGAACTCACTCTCTCTCTCTCTCTCTCTCTCTCTCTATTTGTCACTTCTGGTTCCCAATGCTCCAACCCTTGGGTGAGATTCACAAAACAAATTTGAATTCAACACTACTCAACTCATATGTATATGTACATCAAACACTAAAACTTAATTTTTTTTCAAACATATCATCTTGTTTATGCATGTAAATGTGTATTTCACATTTAAAAAATTAAAATAGCAATGATACGTGTACATCAAGAACACACATGTGCTGATCTCGAGGAGATTCAACAACTCAAAATAAAGGAATTATGAGAGGTCCACCAACAAGAGATCAAGAAGCTCGCTTACCCAACTAGATACATTCATCCAAGCCAATAGAAGAACAAAAAGAATGATCTGAGGCCAAATTGGTCAAACTATAGCGAGACAACAAAAGCATCTGAGTTAATCACCGCTTGAAAGCGTACTGAAGCATCAACCTACCTCTTAGTAAATCTGACCTAAGGAAATAATCCGATTCTTCACCATCACCAGTTGTCTCATTGACGTCCTTTAAGTTCCTCATCATGGAACAAGAATTGATAATATAATAGAGCTTCACAATCATCCTGAAAAACTCCTCTCATCAAGAAAGGAATTAACTATTGAGTTATGGTTATTTGTCATTAAATCAATAACCTAGTCTCGTTCTACTGCAGAAGCCCCTCATTTAAGAATCAAAAGTTGGTAGTTGTATTATATCAACCAATCGACAAAACTTAACAAACTGAGTCAGTCCTACCAATCTAAAACCAATCAAGTCCAGCTGATTAAATGCATCGACTCCACCTTGCCCACTGAACTAGCCTTATTGCGCTAAAGTACTGCTAGCTCAGCTGATTGAGTCATGGTGTAGTCGACCAATATGCTCTTGCAAATAAATGCTTATGATACCCTATACAGCCACCATTAAAGCCATAGTAGAAATGTAATATCATATATTATACTCTTTCCACTATAAATAGGGAGATCTTTTATGAAAAATGGACAATAGACAAGAAATTCTAATATTCAATATACTTCACTCCACTCATTCTCTCTCTCTCTCTCTCTCTTTCTCTCTCTGCCTTTTTTATTTATTATGATCTAACGCTTGAGGTGTGATTCACGAACAAATCAAGATTCAACCAATGATCATTGATCAAGCCATACGAAAAAGAGGAGCAGCACACAAAGAAAAACCACATAATAGAGACACTAGTAACATGGAGTAAACTGGTGAGTTCGTGAACCATTTGTACCGAGAGCTAAAGGATCAGATGTTGGATGTCATCCAAAAGGCATTACCTCGGAGAAGGGAACATCATCCTCGAGAGGTATAGCCAGCGCCCGACAAGTGAAGGGCTCCAAAAAGCTTTTTTATAAATGGGAGAATCTGGGTGCTTTTGCGGTGTTGGGTCAGCACCAATCGATAGACATCAGTTACTGCAGCATCTGACCAGTCAGAGAATTAGATGAGAATAAATTTTGTGCAAATTGGTGCTCAAATATCATTAAAAATAAAATAAAAAATCTTGAAATATTAATTTTGAATGCTTGTTCTGCCCAGAAAAATGTTCGCAAGTGCTTATCTTGTAAGTTCCAAATATTTTTCATCAAATCCATAAAAAGGTCAGAAATTAATCTCTGAAACATTAATATATAAGCACGCATTAAAGAGGTTGGAACATATCCTCAACAAATGGTCCCACCAGCACCAAATGTCTTTTCTGTTGGATTAAATGGGACACCTGTTTTCCCTTTTTTTTTATATAATCATTAAATTTTAAAGATAATTTCAAACATACATGATATTTTCAAATTATCATTTATGTGATTTTTTTTTAAATGACATTTATGTCTTATCTAAGGCTGTCAAAAAAGCTCGTTGTTCGCGAATAGCTCGTATTCGACTTGTTAAGCAGTTCGTGTTTGACTCGTTCGTTAAGTATACGAGCCGAACACGAACAAATTTTTAAAGCTCGAATTATAAACGAGCCGAACGCGAACAGCTCTCTGTTCACTCGTGTTCAGCTCGTTTTAGCTTGAAATAAAAAAAAAATTATATAAATTTTTATATAACAATATATTACATATATTATTTATATAATAACATATTATATATATTTATGTCTAAGTTTAAATCATAACACATGATGTGGTAATGTGGTTAGTGTCTTCTTTTGTATATATTTGATTCAGATTTGAATATCACACTTTACATCTATTTTTCTCAATTTAAGTTTAATAAGCCAATTTCGAGCTGAACATGAGCCGAACACGAACACATATATTTAAATCGAGCTGAACACGAACACACTGTTCATGAGTCGATTTCGAACACAAGTTTTTTCGAACAAGCCAAACACGAGCCCAGCCTGAGCTCACTCAAGCTCGGCTTGTTTACAGCCCTAGTCGTATCATGATCAAACTATTGATAATTTGATAAAAATAAAAAATATAAATTGAAATTTTACCACAAAATTTAATATTTTAGTGAGAATTTGAAAAATTAATGATGGAGGGGGGGAGAGTTGAGGGAGGGTTGATTTGTAAATAGAAAGTTTCGGGTGGTTTTCCCACCATTAAATACAACCACCTCGAACATTTTACATAGATCCCACATAATTCTTATGTATCTCTAATCAATGTTTCGTCAAAAAACTCACGATGGTAAAATAATCATTTAACGTCTTAATGTTTACATGAAAATCTTGCACACACATAATAAAAAGGTCATAGGACGAGACACTAATATTTTACATGAAAAATTTCTAGAAAGTGAAAAAATTTTGGGGTCCAACCCACTCAAAGTAATTCACTATGTGACCATAAGTATATAAGTCCACTCTTCTTTTGAATTAGCTAAAATGGAATTAAAATATTGATGATTACATATGTAAATTAATAACTCATAAATAATAACCATAATTAGGCTATAACATAAGTATTTCTTGACCATAATTGTAATAAATGGGCACACAAGTCATAGTTAGAAACTATAATAATAATAGTTGGTCACGATGATCGTGTGATAATAAGTTAAAATAACGTCAGTTTGTCATGGAGGCTGTAGTTGGAATCTATAGAAGTAATTGGTCAGATAGACCTTAGTTGGGGCTTGCAATAACGTCAGCTGCAAATAGAAATCGTAGTTGAAAGTTGTAGCTATGATAACACAAAAAGTGTGATGGATTTTTGAAACCACTAAAATAAATAAATAAATAATTGTGAAATTAAGATAGAATTTTTATGTTTGTTGATAAGAGTAGAGTTCTTAAATTAAAAGATGTGTTAAAACATATTAATTCATAGTCAATAACTTTAGGCTTAAAACTTATCATAATATTATTATTTCTTATTTAATTTCATTGTAACAAAACTAAACATAGAACAAAGTACAATCCAAGCACAAAAGTACTTTTACAAAAGCACTCCTCAAAACACAAACCAACTATCTTTATAATTACCACACAACAAGTTCAAACACAGTGTGACTCAAGCAAACATAACGTCTCTAAGCATAAGCTGCAGGGTTGGCTGCAAGGTACGCCTCCACAGCCTTGATGCTATTCACAAAACCTTCCTTCGCCTTCTTGATATCCTCGGCAACATCAACAACACTGGGGATGGGCTTATAAGCCGCGGACAGCTTAACAACAGACCCATTCCCCTTGGGCTCCACCTTAATATGTGAAGTTGCAGACTCAAACTTCTTCCCCAAATCTCCACCTTCCACAACCGAAGTCTTGAGCTCAAGCTTATCATGGTCGATGAAATCAAGCCGCTCCTTCACAAAGCTGAAAGGCACCGCTGCATAAACCAACTCAGGAAAAGTCATCAGCTTGAGACCATTTCGAGCTTAAAAAGAAGTAGGAGAGGGGAGAGCGAACCTGGGGTGAAGTTGATCTGTCTAATGCTCCCCGGATTACCATCGCCGGAAAGTGGTGTGACGCCGGTGATGATGTCGGGGAGGAGCTTAGGGCCGAGGTTGTGCCAGTCGGTGAAGGCGGCTTTGAAGAGGGGAGCTGCGGGGACTTTGGTCTCGACCTCTACTGACCAGTTGGAAGCCATGTTTTCAATGGATGTGTTGTAGTTTGGGTGTGGATGTTTGTAGAAGGTGGTATGGCTGTGCTTTTATAGCGGGCTTATGAGTGGGATGGTTGTTGTAGAGTTTGTAATATTTTAGATGGTCGGTGGGGTGATTGAATGTTATGTTGACTGCAGTTGTGTGAATGTGGAGAAAGGAGGATGCGATGTGGTTCAATTTTATTAATTAAAAGTTCGATTCCAGGGATCCAATGAATATTTATTGAAAATTGTTGGAGCTTTTTGTTCATATCACTGTCATTTAAATACTAATAAATTAAAGAGAGAAATTAAGATAATTTTTTAAAACATATTTATATCTCTATTAATTAAAAGAGAATAACTAATGAGTTTAATTTTAGTTTTCTTCGAATGTGCATGTAGAAAATGTGTTGGTGTTGATGTTGAGAAGGTTTAATAGGTCGGAGGAGAAGATAAATATGCTGAGAAGGTTTGATGAAGAAGGGCCCACAAACAGATGATTATGAGAACCACTTATCAGACCGTGTGTAGGCGTCCAAGCCAAAGCCATCAAAGCTAAAGAAGACCGAGCCATGAGGGCAAAAAGATGACCAGATGATTATAATTTTACCGTTCAATCAAAAATAAGATAACAAGACATTCAAGCCAACAACCACTAAGAAGCCGATCTGAGGGGATACCTGGCCCCTCAACAAGTTTAATCATTCCGAAGATGTCCAAAAGCTTCCCCATCCATTATCAAATATCAGCAACCAAACTAGATCAACTCAGTCATGTAGACACGAAACAAATCAAACTTGGTCGGCCTGCAAAGCCGACCAAATCAATTCTGCTGACTCGACGCGCATGTAAATTCGGCCAACCAGCAACGTCGACCAAGCCCAACCAACCGAACCGATTTTGCAGACTCGAAATCAATCAATCTCGACCAACCCATAATGCCTTCCAAATCTATCAAAATGATCTTGTCGGCCCGATGCCAAACAAACTCAGCCGACTGAGCCCGAGAACAACCAAGCGATATGCTCATATATACAAAATACTAAGAATACATAGCACAATCTCTTTTAAAATAGAAGCAAAAATATAATATTACGATTTTATATGCTCCCTAAAAATAAAAAAAAAAATCATTTTAGTAAGTAAAAGAGGATCGGAAAGGATTGATATGATAGATACCACTGACTGTTNCGATATGCTCATATATACAAAATACTAAGAATACATAGCACAATCTCTTTTAAAATAGAAGCAAAAATATAACATTACGATTTTATATGCTCCCTAAAAATAAAAAAAAAATCATTTTAGTAAGTAAAAGAGGATCGGAAAGGATTTGATATGATAGATACCACTGACTATCCCTTTGAACCATATGCCGACAAAGCCTTCCATTTAAACGACCTATTTAAGACCAAAAAAAGAACTCCTTTTCTCTTAATACTTTCTATTGAAGCATTATTATGTCGGCAGACAATCAACAAAGCGAAGTGGCGGCGTCTATTTTCACAGAGAACCAACTCCTACTGTTGTGATGGATTCTTTTGGACACATGTCTTTATGTTTTCTGATAAGTAATTTTCATCATTCATGCCGACCTTTACCTAAGAAAATGCAGGAAAAATTGACATTGGATCCTATAATATCATTTTTATACCAGTAGCACATAGTTTATCAAGTTTATGTGGTGGATAAATTTTGTTTTAAAAACAAATAATGAGGCTGAATGTTATTTACATTATAAAATAGGGGCATAACTAAAATCTAAACTGTATTGTGGATTCTTGTTTTGTTGAAAGTGATTGCCTCAATGCCCTCGATGCCTCATCGTGTCATTTTCAGGAGGTCATTCATTCTAAAAGTGCTCTAGGACAAAACTGTGAGGCCACCAGGTACTATAATTATCCTAGAAAGCTTCTTCGTTGGGTACTAGAATCATTTGAATAACTTCGGATTATACAAATGGGGCAAAATCGTGAGGGCACTAGGCCAGAACAGAGAATGAAAATTTGTTCTGTCGCATATGATATTGCAAAGGATTATAACATAAGAGATGTTGTGACGTAATTTATGTTGACACTATCAGCTAAGAGGCGACTACATACCGAGTTGCATTAATTCGTTCTCTGTCTTGTAGCCTAGCTTCACCCTTACAGCTAAGGATTTCCCCTATAGGACTAGTAAAAATTTCTTTGGCTGCCTACTTCCAGAGAATTTTATTGGAAACACATTTCTTATTGTGAGTTTTCATTGGTATGTCTAGGCTATAACTGACCACGTGGATACGTCATCGTGGAATGCCTCTTTGAACCCAAAACAAAATAAATTTGATTTTGTCTCCTAGTTTGGATACGTGGATCTTCGTATAGAGAGTTTTACATGCAGAGTTCAGACATAGCTATTTGTGTAAACTTACAGTAATATGTCGCTGCATGTGTTACATTGCAGAGATTATTTAAGAGTTATTGAAGTGAAACTATGGAGGTTATTAGAGGCTTATTGGAGGGTTATTAGAGGGTTATTACAAAGGTAAATGCAGGGGGTTGTTGAAATGGAATCACAAAGGTTATTAGGGGTTATTGCAAGGATTATTGTAGGGAGTTATTGAAGTGGAACCGTGAAGATTATAGAGGGTTATTGTATGAAGTTATTGAAGTGGAACCGCAAAACTTATTGAGGGGTTATTTGGGGGTTGTTGTCGGGGTTATTGCATGGAGGTTATTGGGGGGTTATTGCGGGGTCATTGAGGGGCTATTGTCGCGTTATTGGAGTTAATACCCTCAATAACCCCACAAAAAACCCCCAATAACCTCCTAATAATCTTCCAAATAACATATGCAGTTCCACTCTAATAACCCCGCAGTTCTACTCCAATAAACTCCGTGGTTCCAGTTTAATATTTTTTTGGGTGGACTCAATATAGTATACATGACGATATATTACTTGAGTCCGCACGTAAAACTATATCCAGAGTCCAGATACAAAAATTTTTGCTTCATAAAAGGCCTTACTCGTGCATTTTATCAGGTCGAACATGGTATGATTTCCTTTTGGATTGCATTTATCTAGTTTATGTTCTAAGGATTGCTTTGTATGAATGTCTTCATATCCATCATTTTTGTTTTGACTTTCTCTATGTTTGTCACTTTCATTTTTTTCTTTCTAGCTCGATTCTTTATAGGCAAAGGCCATTTTAAAGGAAAGGTTTGGAAAAAGGCAAATATAGATAGAGCGACGTGTTTCCTTTCATTAAAAACAGTAAGAGATGAAAATAATGGGAGTGAGTAGTGAGTGTGAAGACAGAGGGAAGCTGCTGGCAGGAGAAATTTTCCGGCAATAGATGGTGTTGGCTTTAGGCGTCGACATCGAGTATGACATGGGAGGCAAAGGGTTCGTTTCGACCGGCGGATTTAGCGCAACGTGGGGAGCGGCCATGAATCACGACTGTTTGGTTCGGCGTTTCGAACGCGGCGAGACGCAGTTTTGGCAGAACGCGGGTCTCAGATCGAACCTTGCAGTCTGAGTTTGAGCGATGGATTATTATGTGTCTTACCCCTGTCGCTCCACCGTCCCTCAATGGTCTCTGTGTCGCTCCACCGTCCCTCAATGGTCTCTGTAAGCCGCTATCTCATTGTTGCCTTCCCAGCTTGCTCTAATCGCGACTGTACCAGATGGTTCGTTCACGAAGGCCATGGTTTTGGGTGAAGCCGGAGCGATCTCATTGTTGCCTTCCCTCTTGCTCTAATTGTGATTGTACAACAAGGGTGGTCATGATTTTGGGCGAACCCATGAGGGAAGAGAGGGAGGAGATGAATTATTTACAAAAAAAAATTAATTTTGTTAATTTAATTTATTAATAATTAATGATTAACTCATATATTTTCAAATTAATTATATTTAGAAGAATTTATATATTATTAATGATCAATTACTTATTTTATAAACATATTTTTTTGTTTTTAATTATTTGATAAAAATATAAGTTTTTTTAATTATTAAAACTACTTAATTATTAATTAATATAAATTTTTTGTTTAAGAAATAATTTGTTTATTAAAAAAAATTTATTTTATATGAGCTTTACTAAATTGAAAGAATGATCATTTTTTCAAAAACAGCCGTCTCACAATTGTTTTCACCAGCCGCAACAAACGAATATCCAACTTCCCTGCAGACCCCAAACTGAAGAGCTGAGAAGCTGTAGGTGACCTAAACAGGAAAAATTATTCAGTGCGGACACCGCTCCGCCGTCCATCACGGCCCACTTTCAAAAATTTTTTTTTTTTTAAAATGCCATGTCCGTCTTGATGGACGGCGGAGATCGAACACCGCATGTGGTGAGATACATGCGGTATCCTCACGGAATAATTTTTCATTGAAAGAATGAGGGGAGGCAGTTATGGAATGATGGAGAATATTTTTTCCATTGTTGTACGGGTCAATTTGTTGGGGGGATGAATCTGCCCAACATTTTGTGTATTTCTTTGTGCAATCCGAGGAGGGAGAGAGTCATTCATGTCCAGATTCATTGAGTGTATGGTCTCATAGAATACTTACTTGCAATACTTTCTCCCCTAGTGTTTGACTGAGAGAACTCTGAAATTTCTCCCGTATTGTCCTCGTGACATGGGAGAATTAAGAAAGTTATGAAAGAGGAAAAAATATTATATCAGGACTTCGCACGTAGAACTAAGTGTGGANTTCTTTGTGCAATCCGAGGAGGGAGAGAGTCATTCATGTCCAGATTCATTGAGTGTATGGTCTCATAGAATATTTACTTGCAATACTTTCTCCCCTAGTGTTTGACTGAGAGAACTCAGAAATTTCTCCCGTATTGTCCTCGTGACATAGGAGAATTAAGAAAGTTATGAAAGAGGAAAAAATATTACATCAGGACTTCGCACGTAGAATTAAGTGCGGAGTCAAATGAAATTACGTCATGAAGTTGATCGGTCCGATAACACCAAAAAATATTTCCCTCGTGCTATTTCGTATTATTCAGGTGTTATTGTATGTTATTCAGGTATTATTGTGTTCTGTGTATATTGTCAGTGTTATAATAACACAATAACACATTAATAATACTTGAATAACACACAATAACATATAAATGAATAACACATAATAACACTTGAATAACACGCGAGAAATATTCCCTTGTGTTACCGGGCAGAAATTTTTTTTTTACGTAGCGTGATTTCATTCGACTCCCTGATGTAATATGTTTTCATGAGAGAGACGTCAAAGTAATTCTTTTTTTTTTTAGGAATAAATACACCATTCCAAACATTGATATTTACAGACTAATAATTTCACATGAATTTTTTGAACAATCAAAATGATATATTCGTACATGTCACGATCAAATTATTAAGAATTTGGTAAGAATGAAAAATATTTGCTGAGGTTTTATCATGAATTTTAATATTTGAGCGAGACTTTAAAAAATGGATAAAAGAGAGAGTGTTTGATTTGTAAATAGTAAGTTTTAGGTGGTCTCTATGTAATTGTCCCTTTTTCTTTTAATTATTTGAAAACTTACCTCTTTGGTGAATTGTAGCCCATTTTCTTTACGCTCGAATTCAAAAACATTTTCAGATTTTTCCCTTAGGCTCAAAAAATGAGCCATGAAAATTAATTTATTTCCATTTTAACCATGACACAAGACCAAAAGATCTATATACATATGTATGTATGTATCTAGATATATATGTATGTATGTATGTATGTATGTATATGTATGTATGTATGTATGTATACTATGTTTTGACACGCATTTGGTTATACTATGTTTTGACAGTTTTTTGAAAAAGGATGCCGCTGAAATCAGTGTTTTCACATCAGTCCTGGCTAGACGCGGTAGCAGTTTTCTAACTTCAATCTGACTTTTTCAAGGAAAAAAAATTGAAATAACTGCCTCAGCTTTTCACAACAATATATAATTCTTCAGCAACATCACAACTGCTTCTTAATAAGCTGCAGCTGCCCCCCAAAAGACCCTCAACCTANCTCTTAGGCTCAAAAAATGAGCCATGAAAATTAATTTATTTCCATTTTAACCATGACACAAGACCAAAAGATTTAGAATATATACATACATACATACATACATATATATCTATATACATACATACATACATACATATATATCTATATACATATAGATATATATGTATGTATGTATATAGATATATATGTATGTATGTATGTATGTATGTATGTATATATATGTATGTATGTATGTATGTATACTATGTTTTGACACGCATTTGGTTATACTATGTTTTGACAGTTTTTTGAAAAAGGATGCCGCTGAAATCAGTGCTTTCACATCAGTCCTGGCTAGATGCGGTAGCGTTTTTCTAACTTCAATCTGACTTTTTCAAGAAAAAAAAAATTGAAATAACTGCAGCAGCTTTTCACAACAATATATTATTTTTCTGCAGCATCACAACTGATTGATAATAAGCTACAGCTGCCCACCAAAAGACCCTCAACCTCNACAAATGGTCCCACCAGCACCAAATGTCTTTTCTGTTGGATTAAATGGGACACCTGTTTTCCCNACAAATGGTCCCACCAGCACCAAATGTCTTTTCTGTTGGATTAAATGGGACACCTGTTTTCCCTTTTTTTTTTATATAATCATTAAATTTTAAAGATAATTTCAAACATACATGATATTTTCAAATTATCATTTATGTGATTTTTTTTTAAATGACATTTATGTCTTATCTAAGGCTGTCAAAAAAGCTCGTTGTTCGCGAATAGCTCGTATTCGACTTGTTAAGCAGTTCGTGTTTGACTCGTTCGTTAAGTATACGAGCCGAACACGAACAAATTTTTAAAGCTCGAATTATAAACGAGCCGAACGCGAACAGCTCTCTGTTCACTCGTGTTCAGCTCGTTTTAGCTTGAAATAANTCGTGTTTGACTCGTTCGTTAAGTATACGAGCCGAACACGAACAAATTTTTAAAGCTCGAATTATAAACGAGTTGAGCACGAACAGCTCTCTGTTCACTCGTGTTCAGCTCGTTTTAGCTTGAAATAAAAAAAATTATATAAATTTTTATATAACAATATATTACATATATTATTTATATAATAACATATTATATATATTTATGTTTAAGTTTAAATCATAACACATGATGTGGTAATGTGGTTAGTGTATTCTTTTGTATATATTTGATCCAGATTTGAATATCACACTTTACATCTATTTTTCTCAATTTAAGTTTAATAAGCCAATTTCGAGCTGAACATGAGCCGAACACGAACACATATATTTAAATCGAGCTGAACACGAACACACTGTTCATGAGTCGATTTCGAACACAAGTTTTTTCGAACAAGCCAAACACGAGCCCAGCCTGAGCTCACTCAAGCTCGGCTCGTTTACAGCCCTAGTCGTATCATAATCAAACTATTGATAATTTGATAAAAATAAAAAATATAAATTGAAATTTTACCACGNCGAACACGAACACATATATTTAAATCGAGCTGAACACGAACACACTGTTCATGAGTCGATTTCGAACACAAGCTTTTTCGAACAAGCCAAACACGAGCCCAGCCTGAGCTCACTCAAGCTCGGCTTGTTTACAGCCCTAGTCGTATCATGATCAAACTATTGATAATTTGATAAAAATAAAAAATATAAATTGAAATTTTACCACAAAATTTAATATTTTAGTGAGAATTTGAAAAATTAATGATGGAGGGGGGGAGAGTTGAGGGAGGGTTGATTTGTAAATAGAAAGTTTCGGGTGGTTTTCCCACCATTAAATACAACCACCTCGAACATTTTACATAGATCCCACATAATTCTTATGTATCTCTAATCAATGTTTCGTCAAAAAACTCACGATGGTAAAATAATCATTTAACGTCTTAATGTTTACATGAAAATCTTGCACACACATAATAAAAAGGTCATAGGACGAGACACTAATATTTTACATGAAAAATTTCTAGAAAGTGAAAAAATTTTGGGGTCCAACCCACTCAAAGTAATTCACTATGTGACCATAAGTATATAAGTCCACTCTTCTTTTGAATTAGCTAAAATGGAATTAAAATATTGATGATTACATATGTAAATTAATAACTCATAAATAATAACCATAATTAGGCTATAACATAAGTATTTCTTGACCATAATTGTAATAAATGGGCACACAAGTCATAGTTAGAAACTATAATAATAATAGTTGGTCACGATGAACGTGTGATAATAAGTTAAAATAACGTCAGTTTGTCATGGAGGCTGTATTTGGAATCTATAGAAGTAATTGGTCAGATAGACCTTAGTTGGGGCTTGCAATAACGTCAGCTGCAAATAGAAATCGTAGTTGAAAGTTGTAGCTATGATAACACAAAAAGTGTGATGGATTTTTGAAACCACTAAAATAAATAAATAAATAATTGTGAAATTAAGATAGAATTTTTATGTTTGTTGATAAGAGTAGAGTTCTTAAATTAAAAGATGTGTTAAAACATATTAATTCATAGTCAATAACTTTAGGCTTAAAACTTATCATAATATTAGTATTTCTTATTTAATTTCATTGTAACAAAACTAAACATAGAACAAAGTACAATCCAAGCACAAAAGTACTTTTACAAAAGCACTCCTCAAAACACAAACCAACTATCTTTATAATTACCACACAACAAGTTCAAACACAGTGTGACTCAAGCAAACATAACGTCTCTAAGCATAAGCTGCAGGGTTGGCTGCAAGGTACGCCTCCACAGCCTTGATGCTATTCACAAAACCTTCCTTCGCCTTCTTGATATCCTCGGCAACATCAACAACACTGGGGATGGGCTTATAAGCCGCGGACAGCTTAACAACAGACCCATTCCCCTTGGGCTCCACCTTAATATGTGAAGTTGCAGACTCAAACTTCTTCCCCAAATCTCCACCTTCCACAACCGAAGTCTTGAGCTCAAGCTTATCATGGTCGATGAAATCAAGCCGCTCCTTCACAAAGCTGAAAGGCACCGCTGCATAAACCAACTCAGGAAAAGTCATCAGCTTGAGACCATTTCGAGCTTAAAAAGAAGTAGGAGAGGGGAGAGCGAACCTGGGGTGAAGTTGATCTGTCTAATGCTCCCCGGATTACCATCGCCGGAAAGTGGTGTGACGCCGGTGATGATGTCGGGGAGGAGCTTAGGGCCGAGGTTGTGCCAGTCGGTGAAGGCGGCTTTGAAGAGGGGAGCTGCGGGGACTTTGGTCTCGACCTCTACTGACCAGTTGGAAGCCATGTTTTCAATGGATGTGTTGTAGTTTGGGTGTGGATGTTTGTAGAAGGTGGTATGGCTGTGCTTTTATAGCGGGCTTATGAGTGGGATGGTTGTTGTAGAGTTTGTAATATTTTAGATGGTCGGTGGGGTGATTGAATGTTATGTTGACTGCAGCTGTGTGAATGTGGAGAAAGGAGGATGCGATGTGGTTCAATTTTATTAATTAAAAGTTCGATTCCAGGGATCCAATGAATATTTATTGAAATTTGTTGGAGCTTTTTGTTCATATCACTGTCATTTAAATACTAATAAATTAAAGAGAGAAATTAAGATAATTTTTTAAAACATATTTATATCTCTATTAATTAAAAGAGAATAACTAATGAGTTTAATTTTAGTTTTCTTCGAATGTGCATGTAAAAAATGTGTTGGTGTTGATGTTGAGAAGGTTTAATAGGTCGGAGGAGAAGATAAATATGCTGAGAAGGTTTGATGAAGAAGGGCCCACAAACAGATGATTATGAGAACCACTTATCAGACCGTGTGTAGGCGTCCAAGCCAAAGCCATCAAAGCTAAAGAAGACCGAGCCATGAGGGCAAAAAGATGACCAGATGATTATAATTTTACCGTTCAATCAAAAATAAGATAACAAGACATTCAAGCCAACAACCACTAAGAAGCCGGTCTGAGGGGATACCTGGCCCCTCAACAAGTTTAATCATTCCGAAGATGTCCAAAAGCTTCCCCATCCATTATCAAATATCAGCAACCAAACTAGATCAACTCAGTCATGTAGACACGAAACAAATCAAACTTGGTCGGCCTGCAAAGCCGACCAAATCAATTCTGCTGACTCGACGCGCATGTAAATTCGGCCAACCAGCAACGTCGACCAAGCCCAACCAACCGAACCGATTTTGCAGACTCGAAATCAATCAATCTCGACCAACCCATAATGCCTTCCAAATCTATCAAAATGATCTTGTCGGCCCGATGCCAAACAAACTCAGCCGACTGAGCCCGAGAACAACCAAGCGATATGCTCATATATACAAAATACTAAGAATACATAGCACAATCTCTTTTAAAATAGAAGCAAAAATATAATATTACGATTTTATATGCTCCCTAAAAATAAAAAAAAAAATCATTTTAGTAAGTAAAAGAGGATCGGAAAGGATTGATATGATAGATACCACTGACTGTTCCTTTGAACCATATGCCGACAAAGCCTTCCATTTAAACGACCTATTTAAGACCAAAAAAAGAACTCCTTTTCTCTTAATACTTTCTATTGAAGCATTATTATGTCGGCAGACAATCAACAAAGCGAAGTGGCGGCGTCTATTTTCACAGAGAACCAACTCCTACTGTTGTGATGGATTCTTTTGGACACATGTCTTTATGTTTTCTGATAAGTAATTTTCATCATTCATGCCGACCTTTACCTAAGAAAATGCAGGAAAAATTGACATTGGATCCTATAATATCATTTTTATACCAGTAGCACATAGTTTATCAAGTTTATGTGGTGGATAAATTTTGTTTTAAAAACAAATAATGAGGCTGAATGTTATTTACATTATAAAATAGGGGCATAACTAAAATCTAAACTGTATTGTGGATTCTTGTTTTGTTGAAAGTGATTGCCTCAATGCCCTCGATGCCTCATCGTGTCATTTTCAGGAGGTCATTCATTCTAAAAGTGCTCTAGGACAAAACTGTGAGGCCACCAGGTACTATAATTATCCTAGAAAGCTTCTTCGTTGGGTACTAGAATCATTTGAATAACTTCGGATTATACAAATGGGGCAAAATCGTGAGGGCACTAGGCCAGAACAGAGAATGAAAATTTGTTCTGTCGCATATGATATTGCAAAGGATTATAACATAAGAGATGTTGTGACGTAATTTATGTTGACACTATCAGCTAAGAGGCGACTACATACCGAGTTGCATTAATTCGTTCTCTGTCTTGTAGCCTAGCTTCACCCTTACAGCTAAGGATTTCCCCTATAGGACTAGTAAAAATTTCTTTGGCTGCCTACTTCCAGAGAATTTTATTGGAAACACATTTCTTATTGTGAGTTTTCATTGATATGTCTAGGCTATAACTGACCACGTGGATACGTCATCGTGGAATGCCTCTTTGAACCCAAAACAAAATAAATTTGATTTTGTCTCCTAGTTTGGATACGTGGGTCTTCGTATAGAGAGTTTTACATGCAGAGTTCAGACATAGCTATTTGTGCAAACTTACAGTAATATGTCGCTGCATGTGTTACATTGCAGAGATTGTTTAGGAGTTATTGAAGTGAAACTATGGAGGTTATTAGAGGCTTATTGGAGGGTTATTAGAGGGTTATTACAGAGGTAAATGCAGGGGGTTGTTGAAATGAAATCACAAAGGTTATTAGGGGTTATTGCAAGGATTATTGTAGGGAGTTATTGAAGTGGAACCGTGAAGATTATAGAGGGTTATTGTAGGAAGTTATTGAAGTGGAACCGCAAAACTTATTGAGGGGTTATTTGGGGGTTATTGTCGGGGTTATTGCATGGAGGTTATTGGGGGGTTATTGCGGGGTCATTGAGGGGCTATTGCCGCGTTATTGGATTTAATACCGTCAATAACCCCACAATAAACCCCCAATAACCTCCTAATAATCTTCCAAATAACATATGCAGTTCCACTCAAATAACCCCGCAGTTCTACTCCAATAAACTCTGTGGTTCCAGTTTAATATTTTTTTGGGTGGGCTCAATATAGTATACATGACGATATATTACTTGAGTCCGCATGTAAAACTATATCCAGAGTCCAGATACAAAAATTTTTGCTTCATAAAAGGCCTTACTCGTGCATTTTATCAGGTCGAACATGGTATGATTTCCTTTTGGATTGCATTTATCTAGTTTATGTTCTAAGGATTGCTTTGTATGATTGTCTTCATATCCATCATTTTTGTTTTGACTTTCTCTATGTTTGTCACTTTCATTTTTTTCTTTCTAGCTCGATTCTTTATAGGCAAAGGCCATTTTAAAGGAAAGGTTTGGAAAAAGGCAAATATAGATAGAGCGACGTGTTTCCTTTCATTAAAAACAGTAAGAGATGAAAATAATGGGAGTGAGTAGTGAGTGTGAAGACAGAGGGAAGCTGCTGGCAGGAGAAATTTTCCGGCAATAGATGGTGTTGGCTTTAGGCGTCGACATCGAGTATGACATGGGAGGCAAAGGGTTCGTTTCGACCGGCGGATTTAGCGCAGCGCGGGGAGCGGTCCATGAATCACGACTGTTTGGTTCGGCGTTTCAAACGCGGTGAGACGCAGTTTTGGCAGAACGCGGGTCTCAGATCGAACCTTGCAGTTNTTGGCTTTAGGCGTCGACATCGAGTATGACATGGGAGGCAAAGGGTTCGTTTCGACCGGCGGATTTAGCGCAACGTGGGGAGCGGCCATGAATCACGACTGTTTGGTTCGGCGTTTCGAACGCGGCGAGACGCAGTTTTGGCAGAACGCGGGTCTCAGATCGAACCTTGCAGTCTGAGTTTGAGCGATGGATTATTATGTGTCTTACCCCTGTCGCTCCACCGTCCCTCAATGGTCTCTGTGTCGCTCCACCGTCCCTCAATGGTCTCTGTAAGCCGCTATCTCATTGTTGCCTTCCCAGCTTGCTCTAATCGCGACTGTACCAGATGGTTCGTTCACGAAGGCCATGGTTTTGGGTGAAGCCGGAGCGATCTCATTGTTGCCTTCCCTCTTGCTCTAATTGTGATTGTACAACAAGGGTGGTCATGATTTTGGGCGAACCCATGAGGGAAGAGAGGGAGGAGATGAATTATTTACAAAAAAAAATTAATTTTGTTAATTTAATTTATTAATAATTAATGATTAACTCATATATTTTCAAATTAATTATATTTAGAAGAATTTATATATTATTAATGATCAATTACTTATTTTATAAACATANTTGCCTTCCCTCTTGCTCTAATTGTGATTGTACAACAAGGGTGGTCATGATTTTGGGCGAACCCATGAGGGAGGAGAGGGAGGAGATGAATTATTTACAAAAGAATTTAATTTTGTTAATTTAATTTATTAATAATTAATGATTAACTCATATATTTTCAAATTAATTATATTTAGAAGAATTTATATATTATTAATGATCAATTACTTATTTTATAAACATATTTTTTTTGTTTTTAATTATTTGATAAAAATATAAGTTTTTTTAATTATTAAAACTACTTAATTATTAATTAATATAAATTTTTTGTTTAAGCAATAATTTGTTTATTAAAAAAAATTTATTTTATATGAGCTTTACTAAATTGAAAGAATGATCATTTTTTCAAAAACAGCCGTCTCACAATTGTTTTCACCAGCCGCAACAAACGAATATCCAACTTCCCTGCAGACCCCAAACTGAAGAGCTGAGAAGCTGTAGGTGACCTAAACAGGAAAAATTATTCAGTGCGGACACCGCTCCGCCGTCCATCACGGCCCACTTTCAAAAATTTTTTTTTTTTTAAAATGCNAGCAATAATTTGTTTATTAAAAAAAATTTATTTTATATGAGCTTTACTAAATTGAAAGAATGATCATTTTTTTCAAAAACAGCCGTCTCACAATTGTTTTCACCAGCCGCAACAAATGAATATCCAACTTCCCTGCAGACCCCAAACTGAAGAGCTGAGAAGCTGTAGGTGACCTAAACGGAAAAAATTATTCAGTGCGGACACCGCTCCGCCGTCCATCACGGCGGAGGTGGGGCCCACTTTCAAAATTTTTTTTTTTTAAATGTNAATTACACGGTCCGACCATACAATCTAACCCATAACTGCCTCAACAAACCACAGCCAATGGATTCAATTCACCAACTAGCTGATTCTAGATACTTCTACCTAAAGCATCTATATATATCCTGCAGCACTGCTCCATAGAAAATATGATTTTACTGTTTCCCTTCATGTATTCTATATTCCCTTGTTTTCCGGTTCCTGTGAAGTGGTTACTTCACATTGTAAGAGCCTTAGCTTCAATTCACCATACCATGAAATTCTTCCTCTCCAAATGGCCAACTCTGCTNCCCTTCATGTATTCTACATTCCCTTGTTTTCCAGGTTCCTGTGAAGTGGTTACTTCACATTGTAAGAGCCTTGGCTTCAATTCACCATACCATGAAATTCTTCCTCTCCAAATGGCCAACCCTGCCGCTTCTTCTCTCAATGAGGTCCTACCTTCTCTGCGGATTCAAGAACCTTCAATTCTCCCAACCTTAAAATTCCTCATGTCCAATATCAAATCAGTAACAAGGACAATGGTTTTGAGGGTTTTCTTGATGGATCCACACCTCAGCCAGCACGAACTACAACATATGTGGCNTCAAATCAGTAACAAGGACAATGGTTTTGAGGGTTTTCTTGATGGATCCACACCTCAACCAGCAGGAACTACAACATATGTGGAACGCATCGCTACACCAAACCCGGCTTATACTACTTGGACGCCCATTGATAAGAACCTAGCTGCAGTACTAAATTCCAACATCATAGCCGCCATCCTTCTTACATTTCGAATATTGAAATATGTCACGACCCGGCCAGGGGTTTGGAATTAACAAAGACTAAAACAGATGGTGGAAATCATGTTTCTTAGAAAACTTAGAATGATGATCTTCAATACCATTACCACTAAAAATTAGAACAAAGTTGGACAACTAACTTCCGTGCGAATAGGAAAATCCACGGGAGAGGCATCCACAAGTATCCCTCTCAATCAAAAGGGCCACCCAAACAATAACAGTATTCCAAAGAAAACGAAGTAGCATTTTCACCTCTACTTTCCTCTTATTTTGAGGTCCAGACACTACCTCTGTAACTATCTTTTTGAATTTCGACCAGNGAAATCATGTTTCTTAGAAAACTTAGAATGATGATCTTCAATACCATTACCACTAAAAATTAGAACAAAGTTCGACAACTTCCGTGCGAATAGGAAAATCCACGGGAGAGGCATCCAGAAGTATCCCTCTCGATCAAAAGGGCCCAAACAATAACAGTATTCCAAAGAAAACGAAGTAGCATTTTCACCTCTACTTTCCTCTTATTTTGAGGTCCAGACACTACCTCTTTAACTATCTTTTTGAATTTCGACCAACAAATTTATGGCAATCAAAACCATAAAGCACACTAAATCAAGATAAGGAAGAAAAGCACGACCCTCCATCAAAGCTACAACAAGGGCAGACAAAGCTAAAACTCCACAAACATCGGCAAAGTAGGGGCAATCATGCCCATTTAACATTCCTATTGACAAGGGAAACTATCGCAAAAGGCTTGGAGCACAACATTCATGNCCCCTCGGGCGTCCGCCGCTGAACGCAGCCAAGCAAGAGAGACTGAGATCGAAGCAGCGGAGGAGACTGAACGGGGGAGAAGATGAGCGCGATAGGAGGCTCAATTTTCTTGCAATCTGCACTCTGCCAATCCTCGCCGTCCTCTCGCTACTGTTCTCCATTGATGTATCCTTCTCACAGGAAAGTTGCCCGGAAGAGAAGGGCATCGGTCATTTCTTATTTTTGGAATGGCGGAAGGTCATTCGATGAGAGATATTCCGTCCGAAGGAGGGTTGTTCTATTGGTTGGCATCTCTGTTCTTCCCTTATTGCAGTTCAGAGAGGTAGCTGCTGAAGAGCCGGTGGAAGGTTCGATTCCCGCTTTTGTTTTTCGCGAGTTTTTAGTTCAGTTTTGTTATGAAGGCTCTTGTTAACTTGCACATTATTGTTTATGATGCATGCTGATCTTCTTTGATTTGCTGCCAACGCTTTTTGTTATTTCTGGTGAAGAATTGGCTAATTAGTTGGGCATTGCATCGTGATGGCAGAGTTCTTTGTAATTAATTTTAGGAAGGGCATTTGAATCAACGTTATTTTTTTTATTTTTTTTAGAATTTATTCACTTTTATAGCTGTTAACTTGATTTATTGATTTCGTTGAATCCCTAAATTTCTGTAAATTATCCAGAACCTTAATAACACACCGAATCACAAGAAACTTGTGTAGATAAGAGAGAACAGAGAATTTATAATTAGAAGCTTGGGATTACCCTATATATTTTCAATATAAGAGTTGTCTAACTTGGGCTTGTTTCTAGATTTTCTTTTTTTAAGTTTGTTCTATGANTTAGTTGGGCATTGCATCGTGATGGCAGAGTTCTTTGTAATTAATTTTAGGAAGGGCATTTGAATCAACGTTTTTTTTTATTTTTTTTAGAATTTATTCACTTTTATAGCTGGTAACTTGATTTATTGATTTCGTTGAATCCCTAAATTTCTGTAAATTATACCAGAACCTTAATAACACACCGAATCACAAGAAACTTGTGTAGATAAGAGAGAACATAGAATTTATAATTAGAAGCTTGGGATTACCCTATATATTTTCAGTATAAGAGTTGTCTAACTTGGGCTTGTTTCTAGATCTTGTTTTTTTAAGTTTGTTCTATGGNCTTAATGTCATATTATTATGTTTTTTATATTAGTGATTCAGAATCCATCCCACTTTTCAATTTTTATAACTACAACTTTCAACTATAATTTTTATTGTCAACTGACGTTATTGTAACTAATTACTACGATCTTTGTGATCAACTACTATTATTATAGTTTCCAACTATGATTTTTGTGCCCATTTATTACCATTACAGNCTTAATGTCATATTATTATGTTTTTTATATTAGTGATTCAGAATCCATCCCACTTTTCAATTTTTATAACTATAACTTTCAACTATGATTTTTATTGTCAACTGACGTTATTGTAACTAATTACTATGAACTTTGTGATCAATTACTATTATTATAGTTTCCAACTATGATTTTTGTGCCCATTTATTACCATTACAATAAAAAAATACACCTGTTATAACCTGATTTTGGTTTTTATTTATAAGTTATTAATTTGCATCCGTAATCATCAACATTTTAATTCCATTTTAGCTAATTAAAAAAAAAAAAGTGGACTTATATACTTATAATCATATAGTGAATTCCTTTGACTGCGTTGGACCCCTTAATTTTTCCACTTTCCAAGATTTTGTCATATAAAATATTGGTGTCTCAACCTATTACCTTTTTGTTGTTTATGTGTGTGCAAGATTTTCATGTAATATTAAGACGTTAAATGATTATTTTACAATCGTGAATTTTCCGACAGACAATAGGTTAGAAATACATTAAAATTTGGTGGCATCGATGTAAATTTTCCAATAAATTATAGTGAGGTGGTTGTATTTAATGGTTGGAAAATCATTCGAACTTTCTATTTACAAATCAACCGCCCCTTCCATTCATGTTTCAATTTCTCACTCAAATATTAAAATTCGTGGTAAAATTTCAATCTATATTTTTTATTTTTATCAAATTCTCAATAATTTAATCATGACAAGACATAAATATATTAGTCTTTTAAAAAAAATCACATAAATATTAATTTAAAAATATCAATATTTAGGATGATATGTTTGAAATTATCTTTACAATTTAATGATTATATCAAAAAAAGGCAAGACATGTGTCCCATTTAATGTAACAGACAAGACATATAGTGTTGTTGGGACCATCCGTTGAGAATATGTTTCAGCCTCTTTAATGTGTGCTTATATATTAATGTTTCAGAGATTAATTTCTCATTTTTTTTTTGATTTAATGAAAAATATTTGAACTTATAGGACAAACACTTCAAATCTACACAAAATTTATTCCCATCTAATTCTCTGGTTGGCCAAACACTTCAATATGCCCGAACTGATGTTTATCAATTGGTGTTGACCCAACACTGCAAAAGTACCGAGATTCTCGTTATTTATACAAAGCTTTAGGAGCCCTTCACTAGTTGGGCTCCAGCATTCCTATCGGGGATGATGTTCCCTTCTCCGAGGTAATGCCTCTTGGATGACATCCAACATCCGATCCTTCAGTTCTTGGAACAGCTGGTTCATGAACTCACTGGTTTACTCCATGTTACTAGTGTCTCTAATATGTCATTTTTCTTTGTGTGCTGCTCCTCTTTTTTCCTATGGCTTGATCCATGATCATCGGTTGAATATTAATGAATCACACCTCAAGTGTTAGAGCATAATAAAGGAGAAAATGAGAGAGAGAGAGAGAGAAAGGGAGGGGGGGAGAGAGAGAGAGAGAGAGAAAGGAAGGGAGGAGGAGAGAGAGAGAGAGAATGAGTGGAGTGAACAATATTAAATATTAGAATTTTCTGTCCATTGTCCATTTTTCATAAAAGATCTCCCTATTTATAGTGAGAAGGGTATAATATATGATATTACATTTCTACCTCTTGCTTTAATGGTGGTTGTATGGGGTATCATAAGTATTTTATGTGCAAGGGTATATAGCTCGACTGCACCAAGACTCGATTGGCTGAGCTAGCAGTACTTTAGCTCGGTAAGGTCGGTTCAGTTCGCTATGTGAAGTTGATGCATTTAATCAGCTCGACTTGATTGGTTTTAGATTGGTTGGACTGACTTAGTTGGTTAGCTTTTGTCGATTGGTTGATATGATATGACTAACAACTTTCAATCGTTAAATGAGAGGCTTCTGTCGATAGATCGAGACTAGGTTATTGAGTAGATGACAAAAACTATAACTAAATAGTTAACTCATTTCTTGATGAGAGGGGTTTTTCAGGATGAAAGTGAGGTTCCATGATATTATCAATTCTTGGTCCATGATGAGGAACTAAGGGGCGTTCATGGGACAACTGGTGATGGCAAAGAACTTGATTCATTCATTGAATCAGATTCACCGAGAGGTAGGTTGATGCCTTCACTAGGCTTTCCAGTGGTGATTAGCTCAAATGCTTTGTTGTCTTGCTATATTTTGATCAGTTTGGACTCAGATCGTTCTTTTTGTTCTTCTACTGGCTTGGATGAATGCATCTAGTTGGATAATCAAGTTTCTTGCCCTCCTGTCGGTGGACCCTTATTTGTCATACTTTCTTCCTTCTAGATTGTTTGATCTCCTTGGGTTAGCACATACACATTCTTAATGTACCCATATCATCCCTATTTTTATTTTTAAAATGTGAAATACACATTTACATGCATAAACAAAATGATATGTTTGAAAAAAATTAAGTTTTGGTGTTGGCATAGGGGTTGCGTGGTGCTGAATCCAAATTTGTCTTGTAAATCTCACCAAGGGTTAGAGTATTGGGACTTAGTAGGGAGAAACAATGAGAGAGAGAGAGAGAGAGAGAGAGAGAGAGAGAGAGAGAGAGAGAGAGAGAGTTCACAGGTACTTGACCCCGAGGGTCAAAATGAGATATTCCTGGGCTATTTGACCCCTTTATTTAATTGAATATGAGAGTTTCATAGAGAGGAATCCCAAAATCTTTTCAAAAAGTGAAAATGTCATTCTATTTTTTTAATGAAATGATGACAAATGGTAAATTACAATATTACCGTTGCTTAAAAGGATAATATATGACATTTCGGTCTTTTGTTCGTTAGAGCCCATCGTTTGGGGGCTTNTCGTGGTAAAATTTCAATCTATATTTTTTATTTTTATCAAATTCTCAATAATTTAATCATGACAAGACATAATATAAAAATATTAGTCGTTTAAAAAAAAATCACATAAATATTAATTTAAAAATATCAATATTTAGGATGATATGTTTGAAATTATCTTTAAAATTTAATGATTATATCAAAAAAAGGCAAGACACGTGTCCCATTTAATGTAACAGACAAGACATCTAGTGTTGTTGGGACCATCCGTTGAGAATATGTTTCAGCCTCTTTAATGTGTGCTTATATATTAATGTTTCAGAGATTAATTTCTCATATTTTTTTTTTGATTTAATGAAAAATATTTGAACTTATAGGACAAACTTCAAATCTACACAAAATTTATTCCCATCTAATTCTCTGGTTGGCCAAACACTTTAATATGCCCGAACTGATGTCTATCAATTGGTGTTGACCCAACACTGCAAAAGTACCGAGATTCTCGTTATTTATACAAAGCTTTAGGAGCCCTTCACTAGTTGGGCTCCAACATTCCTCTCGGGGATGATGTTCCCTTCTACGAGGTAATGCCTCTTGGATGACATCCAACATCTGATCTGTCAGCTCTCGGAGCAACTGGTTCATGAACTCACTGGTTTATTCCATGTTACTAGTTTCTCTATTATGTGATTTTTCTTTGTGTGCTGCTCCTCTTTTTTCCTATGGCTTGATCCATGATCATCGGTTGAATATTAATTTGTCCGTGAATCGCACCTCAAGTGTTAGAGTCTAATAAAGGAGAAAGAGAGAGAGAGAGAGAGAGAGAGAGAGAGAGAGAGAGAGAGAGAGAGAGAGAGAGAGAGNAGAGAGAGAGAGAGAGAGAGAGAGAGAGAGAGAGAGAGAGAGAGAGAGAGAGAGAGAGAGAGAGAGAATGGGTGGAGTGAACAATATTGAATATTAGAATTTTTTGTCCATTGTCCATTTCTTCGTAAAAGATCTCCCTATTTATAGTGAAAAAGATATAATACATGATATTACATTTCTACCTCTTGCTTTAATGGTGGCTGTATGGGGTATCGTAAGTATTTTACGTGCAAGATTATATAGCTCGATTGCACCAAGACTCGATTGGCTGAGCTAGCAGTACTTTAGCTCGGTAAGGTCGGTTCAGTTGGCTAGGTGGAGTTGATGCATTTAATCAGCTCGACTTGATTGGTTTTAGATTGGTTGGACTGACTCAGTTGGTTAGCTTTTGTCGATTGGTTGATATAATATGACAAACAACTTTCGATCGTTGAATGAGAGGCTTCTGTCAATAGATCGAGACTAGGTTATTGAGTAGATGACAAAAATCATAACTAAATAGTTAAAAGTGAGGTTCAATGATATTATCAATTATTGGTCTATGATGAGGAACCTAAGGGGCGTCATTGGACAACTGGTGATGGCAAAGAATTAGATTCATTCCTTGGGTCGGATTCACCGAGAGGTAGGTTGATGCCTTCACTAGGCTTTCCAGCGGTGATTAGCTTAGATGCTTTGTTGTCTTGCTATATTTTGATCAATTTGGACTCGGATCGTTCTTTTTGTTCTTCTACTGGCTTGGATGAATGCATCTAGTTGGATGAGCAAGTTTCTTGGCCTCCTGTCGAAGGGACCCTTATTTGCCATACTTTCTTCCTTATAGATTGATTGATCTCCTTGGGTTAGCACATACACATTCTTAATGTACGCATATCATCCCTATTTTTATTTTTAAAATATGAAATACACATTTACATGCATAAAGAAAATGATATGTTTGAAAAAAAATTAAGTTTTGGTGTTGACATAGGGGTTGCGTGGTGTTGAATTCAGCTTTGTCTTGTAAATCTCACCAAATTGTTAGAGTATTCGGACTTAGTAGGAAGAAACAAAGAGGGAGAGAGAGAGAGAGAGAGTTCACAGGTACTTGACCCGAGGGTCAAAATGAGATATTCTTGGGCTATTTAACCACTTTATTTAATTGAATGAGAGAGTTACATATAGAGGAATCCCAAAATCTTTTCAAAAAGTTAAAATGCCCTTCTATTTTTTAATAAAATGATGAAAAATGGTAAATTACAATATTACAGTTGCTTGAAATGACAGTATATGACATTTCGATCTTTTGTTCGTCAGAGCCCATCGTTTGGGGGCTCATCGATCAACAAAGCTAGCCTTCAATCCGTAGGTCCATTGGCCGGGCAGTCGGGCGATCAGCCCTTGGAGGTCGATGGCTAGCCAGTCTTTGATTCAGCCATTAGAGGGCGTTGCTTGGCCGTTTAGTCATGAAATCTCTTCAAGATCAACATTTTTAAGATCAACAAAACACTTTCTTCCTTTATAAGCAGCATGTCTCTAAATTTTTTTTTCTCTCTAAATTATTTATGTTAAAAAATTGATTTCCTTATTTTTTTATTCTATATGAANCAAGATCAACATTTTTAAGATCAACAAAACACTTTCTTCCTTTATAAGCAGCATGTCTCTAAATTTTTTTTTTCTCTAAATTATTTATGTTAAAAAATTGATTTCCTTATTTTCTTATTCTATATGAATTTTTTTTTAAAAAAATTAAATTTAATTCGAGGTTGTTAAAATTCGTCCGATTTAGGCGTGAAAGCACAAGAAATCACATTATTTAGCACACCACTATTAAAGTAAATGTTTTGTTAGAAGTCGAGTTGGCACTACTGAGTCATTCGCGGGTAACCGTACGATGTATTTTTAATGGATCTGATTGGGTGCCACGTTCAACAGGCATATATGTAACATTATCGTAGTCAAGAGTTNGGCACTACTGAGTCATTCGCGGGTAACCGTACGATGTATTTTTAATGGATCTGATTGGGTGCCACGTTCAACTGGCATATATGTAACATTATCGTAGTCAAGAATGTGGTTTCCAGTCTGGCTAAACCCTTCGGGGCTTTAAAAACACCAGTCACTCTCAACCGCACTGCACGTCCATTACAGAAGGATCGCCGACGGTGGTAGCTGGAGATTTCACTCCGACGGACGCAGGATTGCGAGTGTAGAGCAATCGACAAGGCGGTTTATGTGAAGATCGGTTCAGGTATGGTGTAAAACCTTGCGCTGCTACTAATGTCGGATTGTTTTCTGCTTAGTTTCGTCACTTTTTTTTTTCTCCTTGTTATAAAGCAGATTGGATTTAATTCAAGTAGGATTTTGTAAATAATAGTAGTTTATATTTCGTGAATCTCTGGTGTAAACCGCTTAAATTAGGAGTTTAGAGGTAGGTGATATTTAGCATTAATGTTGATGGGTTGATTCAGCTTAAACCCTTTCGGATAGGTTTAACATTAACCTTGTTTGTGGCTAAAAAATGTTTGACAAGATTTAGCATAAATCCTGATTATGTGTTGGCTAAATCTTGAAATCAAACAGCATTTATTCAGAACACGGCATCGCGTTTGAAAATATGAGCTTTGATCTCTTCGAGATGTTTAGTCAGTCACCTTTATAAAAAGTATTGTATAGCATGCCCATGGAAAAAAAATTGCTCACGTCAAGCGTACGCAGGAGTAACGTACGTAAAAGGGTACACAGGGATTACAAGGGGTTATAACCCCGTTGTACCTCCCGTGTAACTCCCGTGTAACCCCGCTGTAATCTTGTAACCCCAATGGATAAAATAAAAACGCGGGTTACAGGTGAGTTACACGAAATTTACAAGGAAGCTATAACACGCTTGTAACCCCATATAACTCCCGTATAACGCCCCCGTACCCTATTACGTACACATCTCTGCGTACGATTGACGTACGCAATTTTTTTCCGTGCCCATGGGTTCTGAGCCACCTTTGCTCGCTAATACTTTGACTTAGAGCTGGATGGGTTTTCGGTTTCAAGGTCTCTGTTACCAGTTTTCTCTCCCTTCGATGTATGGATGGGTTTCCGGACCAACACTTCATATTTACCATTTAGATTGCTTTTGTTTTTTGTTTTAATCTTTTAGTTTGATGTAATGCTTTTAGGGAATGACTGATAACATAATTTGACTTAAATCCTGTCAAGCTATGAAAAAAAGATAACTTTAACTAAGGCCTACAAAATCATAAATCCCATTTCTTCCCCGTTTTACCTTAACTGTAGGCTTTAGTAAGTGAGCAATGTAGGAATCTAACTTAAACGCATAAGTTTCAATAAGCTCTTCGCACGATCGTTGCTGCTCCTGTGTNTCAGTCACCTTTATAAAAAGTATTGTATAGCATGCCCATGGAAAAAAAATTGCTCACGTCAAGCGTACGCAGAAGTTACGTACGTAAAAGGGTACACAGGGATTACAAGGGGTTATAACCCCGTTGTACCTCCCGTGCACCTCCCGTGTAACTCCCGTGTAACCCCGCTGTAATCTTGTAACCCCAATGGATAAAATAAAAACGCGGGTTACAGGTGAGTTACACGAAATTTATAAGGAAGCTATAACACGCTTGTAACCCCATATAACTCCCGTATAACGCCCCTGTACCCTATTACGTACACATCTCTGCGTACGATTGACGTACACAATTTTTTTCCGTGCCCATGGGTTCTGAGCCACCTTTGCTCGCTAATACTTTGACTTAGAGCTGGATGGGTTTTCGGTTTCAAGGTCTCTGTTACCAGTTTTCTCTCCCTTCGATGTATGGATGGGTTTCTGGACCAACACTTCATATTTACCATTTAGATTGCTTTTGTTTTTTGGTTTAATCTTTTAGTTTGATGTAATGCTTTTAGGGAATGACTGATAACATAATTTGACTTAAATCCTGTCAAGCTATGAAAAAAAGATAACTTTAACTAAGGCCTACAAAATCATAAATCCCATTTCTTCCCCGTTTTACCGTAAATGTAGGCTTTAGTAAGTGAGCAATGTAGGAATCTAACTTAAACGCATAAGTCTCAATAAGCTCTTCGCACGATCGTTGCTGCTCCTGTGATGCTTTATCCAAGTTTGGCGCAAAGAAAATGAATGAAGGGCTTCATTTTTGTGAGGTTTTGGTCTCATACTTCTTTCCTTTATTTTCGAGAATCCTTTCCTGCTCTAAACCTGCTCCGAATGTAAAAGGCCTCTATGGAATAGATGGATAATTCGGAGTAACAGTTGAGAGCGATCGTGCAATCAAGGTTGAAGAGAGGGAAGCATTGTGAAATTTCCCATGATTTGAAAGGAAAGAATGGTGGTGTAGAGAGTTTAAAGCCCGTCAAAGTGAAAGTAATATCGGACA
>JXCR01137352.1:131281-152770 GCA_002079205.1 Phalaenopsis hybrid cultivar | reverse complement strand
TGTTATATATATATATATATATATATATATATATATATATATATATATATATATATATATTTATATATAATATTGAATTGAATGAGATCAACAAATGGATAATGTCTGTAGTGAGTGTTTGTATATGCATAATTGATAACTGACTATGATGAAATCATTCTTTTATCGTACTATGGGGTAACTTTAAGGTATATGTGCACGTAAACAAAAAAGATATTGATATTGAAGTATTTTAAATGATACAACTTTTAGGCGGTGCTGCTGTGATAGTTGTACATATATATAATGATATATAGATATATCATTGAAATAGTAAAATTCATTGAATAATTTAATAGTTTTAAAATATTAAATCTTTATATTCATTTATTTAAAATTTAACCAACATGCATATTATGCTATTTTCACTTGTATTACTGTATATTAAGAGTGTGAGTATTCACTGACTTTAGTTAACTCAGTTATTTAAAACTAACTTTTCAGATGTAACTAATTTATTAAAAAGGAGCAATAAAAAAGCTAATATATATATAGAAGATACAAATAATCTGTAATGAGTTAAATTTAATTATACTTCTTTAATTTAATTTGATCAATGACTGTTTCATTTGCTAATAGTTAGTTATAGAAAATAAATAAGGAAAATTTAATTCCCACCATCTGACTGTTTGTACTCGCATTCGTTAATTTCAAGCTCTGGGTCAGGCCGTGATAGAAATTTTGTAGGCAAGAAAAGAAAAAAATAGTATAGGTTGCCCACCCTAGCTAATTATCAGACATGCATTTGGCGGTGCAATGATTTGACAATTAGTAGAAATTATTGCATGGTTCAAGAGACGTCTATCGAGAAGTTAAC
The DNA here is from genome assembly GCA_002079205.1 of Phalaenopsis hybrid cultivar. Lineage (NCBI taxonomy): Eukaryota > Viridiplantae > Streptophyta > Magnoliopsida > Asparagales > Orchidaceae > Phalaenopsis > Phalaenopsis hybrid cultivar. Next base: position 151,914 of record JXCR01137352.1, on the reverse strand, counting down.
TTTGTAATTTAACCACTAGAAGTTTTACCTCACATCACTCTCAATTGGAGGGGGCAATCACTCATTTGAAACGAGGTGACCAACTTCTTAAAACTAGAGAACTACCCCTCCATTTCAAATTCAAATATACATCTAAAATAATATATTGAGATGTTTTTCTTTGTTGTAAGAATATTTAATGGAAAATTGAATAAAAATTTAAAGTGCTAGTTCAAACAGGTCTCACTGTTGTAGCTTGGAAGCCAAGAGGATCTCCATTTAGTGGGTTTTTTTAGCATTTCTTTTTAAATTTTGGTTTTTCTCTACTCCCATGCTTCCCTTAAATATCCCTTAAATTGCCATGGTTGATCCCTACCTTTTAACAAAATGAAAATGTGCTTCACTTATTAAAAGTAATCTAAATTTGGTAATTTGATGCCTGAAATTGCTGCGAGGCAAGTCGGTCAATTACGTAAGTGTATGTATCGATTGAGTAATATACAGATTATAAGTCCACATATCAATCCCACATGAAAAGTGTCAAAATATTTATAAAAGAAAAATTCTAGTTTATTAAATCGCTAAGCCTAGTTTGAAAATTTGCTTTGCAGATATGAACGATTCTAAAATCCTAATGTAGAAAGAAGAAAATTAAGTTTTTTGAAATTTTTTCAGATATGAAAGGTTCATACTCTCGTGACTCTGGTCAAGTGATTTCTCAATATTTTTCTTATGTAATTCGTGCTATGGCCGACAACCAAAGATATGTTTTTTTAGCCTATGTCTAGATCAAAAGAGGTGTTGTAAATCATATCACAATTAAGTAGACATAATCACGCAATGCTTCCCATGAACCCTTTAGTCCTCTATCTAGATTGTAATTTCCCATTGGCAATTACTATTCTGCTAGGCTATTTTGTGTTAGCCTCTTTGTTACCCTAGGCGTTTGTTAGAAATCCTAGATCACAAGGGATTTTATCCTTCTATTGTTTCTGATTAAAAGTAAACTAAGGGCAGAAATTTAACACATCAACATATGAAATTCATGTAAAAAAATTCATCTTAGGAACCACCGTGCATGAGAAAAGGAAGCACGAAAATTGTTATTGCGGCATAAAAAGGAAACAAGTAAGAACTGCAAAAACCCAAGCCCTAATTAATCGGTCCTTGCAATATATCGTGATTCTCTTCCTTCAATATAAGCTTCCATAGATATCTCCTGACCACCTCTCTTAACTCACAATAAACAACCCTCAGAATCTTTTCCAAGGAAAACTTTTGGAGAAAACCTTTGGGTTGACAAGACTCTCCGCTAAAACTTATCCCAACGTTCTTCTCTCCGTGCAAACAAGCATTTTTACAGTTATGACATCCAAATAGGCAAGAACAACATTCTAAAATTGATTTCTGCGTGCAGCACCTGCCCTGGGCATGGGCGTACTATGGAGTGGCACGGGTATGCCATCTTCTTTGGAATTGGGCGGTGTGCGCTAGGCCGTAATTCTTTATTTTTCTCTTTTAACTCCCTGATTTGCCTCTTTTGTTTTTCCAAGTGGCTTAATACCTTGTAACCTGCAAAACACGATAAAATATCTTCCATATATGTAATATTATCATAAATATGCAATAAAACATGAATTTATATTAAAGAAAATCCCACATATTTCATCCGCATCAATACTTTTCTTAATTTGCCCTCTTTTGACCCATTAAAATCACTTTAAAAAATCCACAAAATACCAAATATAATCTCCATACATCCTTTAGCAATTTCTATGTGGCTTCAACTCCAAAGGCCTTCACATTTGCTTTATCCATCCAACTCATTTTAAAAGACCAAGTCTTGGTTTTGGCTGTATATACCCACTAAAGCTCTTGGGAAATTCCACCCAACTCCAAATCATTCATTTAATGATACTTTCACCATCTCTATGAGTTTGCAAGTCCATTAAATCTTCCATTTGTAAACCTTAGCCTCCCTAAAATACTTTTAAATGCTCTTGGCCAGATAGGGTTGACCATGCTTAGTCACCCTAATCTTTCCTATGTGAATCTAAATCTATTCAAACTCAAACCTAGTGTTCCTTTGATATATTGTAATACAACTACAACAACTATAAGTCTGATACAATTTAGAGCCAAAATTAGCTAGCAACTTGCAATAGATATGTGGGAAAATCTAATATGGGGTTAATTTGGTTAATATCAAAACAAAAAAATAAGGTACAAGGGATGCTCTATAATTCAAGAGATAGATCGTCTCTCCACAAACCTATATTCCACTAGGAAAACAAAGACAAAAGATGCATCAAATCAAAACATAAGTCAAACCTTAGCTAATTCTACCCTAATAAATATTCCCCAAGATAGATTCAAACTTTCCCCCTAAAACCTCCATTAATTCCTCCTACTATACGTGATTAATGGCTTTGTGTGCTCTGTTGGGAGCTAGAATAGCTCTCAATTGCTTCTAGGGCTTCCGCCCCTCTTGGTTGGACCAACTAACATGACCAGGCTGGTTGGTTTGGCTGGGTCTGTCCGGTCCAAACCATTCTTCCTTGGACCGGTTCGTCAATCTCATTTATAGGCGCAACAGGCGTATTAATGCTCCCATCCCAAAGAAGCACTTTGTCCCTCAAGGTGGAATGATGGAAACTGCTTTTGGATCACTTCGTAAGGCTTTCACGTTGCTTCATAATTTGGTAGATCTTTTCACTTAATCAATTTCTCTTTTGCTTCGGCCACTTTTTGACGCACTCCTTCGACCTCCAAAGGTTCCAGAATCACTTCCACGTCCTCTGTTAGCTTTGGAGGTAGTGAAGACAAGAAATTATGATCTCTGATGGAACGCCTTAACTTTGATAATGGTGGCAACCTCAAACGGTAGGTTACTGTCCAATGCGCGTTGTAACATGATAGGATCCAAAACATCATGGAGAAAATTTCTTGCTTTTGCTCCTAGCCAATGTTTCTGCCGATAAGATCTCAACTTCAAATAAATCCTGTCACGGGGTTGGAATTGTACCTCCCTTCTATGTCCATCTGTTGCTTCCTCATGTTCTGTTAGGCTCTCAGTAGTTGTCCCTCGAGCTCCGTCAATCGCCTATCTCTCTCTTCCAAGTATTGGTCGACATTAGATATTGATGTAGTACTATGCCCATAGTGTATCAGTTGGGGTGGATCCCTCCCATATAAAGCCTCGGAAGGGGGTGTTCTGCACCGTTTTATACCAATACTTAGCCCAAGCAATCCACTTAGTCAAAGCTTTTGTGTTTCTGATACAAAATATTGCAAATATGTCTCCACACTCCTGTAGATCACTCTGCCTGAGCATCTGTTTGGGGATGATATATTTTGCTCCTCTTTAAGATTGTCCTTTGTAACATGAACAATTACTTCTAGAAGTGCGTGAGGAACACATTGTCCTTGTCTGATATGATAGATTATGTAACACCATTCAAACAAACCACTTCTCATATGAACATCGTAGCGACTGAGACAACATTATATTGGTATTGTAATGAAATGAAGTGTGCATACTTGCTCAGGTGATCCACTACCACCAATATCACGGTAAACCCCTTTGATTGTGGTAATCCCTCTATAAAATTGTTATTTCCTCCCAAACCTTCTCAGGTAATGCCAGGGGCTATAGTAGCCCTCTCGGCGTCATAGTCAAATACTTGTATTGTTGGCACACATCCCACCTTACCATCATATCCTCTACATCTCGGCGCATCCCCACCCAACATAGCTCTGTCGATTGTCGATCGTATGTCTTTTGTACCCCCGAATGACCTCTAATAGCATTACCGTGAATCTCTTGCAACAGGTTAGGGATGTACCCCGATGGCCTTGGTAACTCGAAGTGTCCCTAGTAAAGTAGTTGTTGCCCCCTCAATGCGTATTCTGAATGATTGTTTAGATCATGTAGCAACTTTGCTCTTATCTTCCTCAACTCATCATCTTGNGGGGGAGCAGAGGGCATGGGTGGAATTCTTCACCCAAACGCGCAAAACAGCCGCTGGACGCGACCCCCTCTCCGCTTCTCATTCTATTAACAAAAATGTCGAAGCGCGTCTGAGCGACAGGGTTACGCAGTGCCGAACGTTTTTTTCAAACACTCATGTGGCTTTTTCATATCGCCACCACAACCAATAAGCTGCCCCAATTGGGCTCTTAGTTTAAAATTATTAGGAGGACAAGTTAGCTATTACAGTTGTAGTTTTAAATTAGTGTAATTTTATTGAAGCACTTGTAGTAAGTGCTATTGATAGGAGAAAAAACATTGTATTTTAGACTTGTTCTATTTATGTGTGTCATGATTTAGAAATGTTTTAATTATATGAGCCAAGTTTTGGTGGCTTCATGTACATGGGATATGAATCCACGTGCAATTCGAGAGCTTCCCACACAATGAAGTTGAGGACACAAGGAAACATGATTGTTTCGTTTGTTGGTGTTAGCTATTATTAGATCCAAGAAAGAATCTAATATCGTTAAATAGTCTTAATGTTATAGGATTTATGTTTGCCGATGGTAATACTTTTAAGTTCTATATGGGCTGATTAATTGTCTTAAATTTATTGGATTCAACACTCTTGAGGCTAGTGTTTTAAAGTACAATGTTGATTGGAATTATTTTAGATTTAACAGGTTCGGTGAAGCATTGCTATTTTGGGAAAAATTAGGTTTTGAAATAAAAAGTGGCAAGTTTAGGATGAGACTTCTGTAGATTCATGGGATTATGTTTGCATTACACAATTTACCTTANATCGTTAGGCTTTTATGTACTACTACAATATGGCAAAGCTTTCATGTTCTGAGTTAATACTATGGACCAAATCATTCATTTTTTAGAATTAAATGTTTTACGAATTAACAATGTAGAGACTCTTGATCAAGCAACCACAAGATATTTATGCTTATTGATTTGTTGTCACTATGTTAAAATGAACAACGAATCTTATATTAAAATATTTCCATGAGCAATATACAATGTGCAAAATAGTAAATGAAAAATATCAAGCACACAGAGAGACACAAAGATTTGAGCTCTGGAGAATTATGATACAACGTTTATTAATTTTGAATGAATTTATGAAAACATTCATGGGGCATTCAAAGTTGCTTGTTATGATAAATGAAAAAGATAAGATAAAGATGGTTAAAATTATCATCCTGAAAGTTCAATTATGTTTGGTAGATGAGATTTTGATAGAGTTCTTGGAGGAAATAATTACAAAAGTCCATAGCTTGAGCTTTGTGCATGGTTAAAAGACTCTCCAATGAACTATACTATAAGCAAATATTGTATTCATTCTGCATGTAGGAAGATATGCTTACTAAATCACATCCAAAATATTGATATAATTATTGATGATTAGGGTTAGGTACTGTTATTAATGCGCTCCTTAGCTACTTATAAGAACTCTTGTGAATCTGTGTTATATGAATGAATACAATAAGCTCATAGGATGTTGTGAATCTATTTCTTTCAAAATAGGTGATTACTAAGCTCAAGGATGATGATGAAATAGCTATTACTTTATTGCAAGTTCGGGACTCTTGAATAAGTGTCCCTTTTAATCATGGCAAGAGAAGTTATTCTCATGATAAATTCAAGAGGATGACTTGCTTATATTGTAAAAATAGGGCGCATAAACAGAAATTGTATAGCCTTCAGAGGAGAAAAACTAGAATTAGGGTCTGTTTAGGCAGCTGTAGATTATTTATAATCTGGTGATAAACAAATTAATCTGATAATCTGCAGATTATCAGAATAAGTTGGTTTGTTGTTTGAGGCAGCTTATTCAGAATAGCTTATTAGTAGTTATTGCTGTATAAATGACATTCTTGCAATTGTTTGATAAAATTGTTTGCAACAGAACTATATGGTGCAGTAGCATGAAATTACATGAAATCATCACAAATCAGTTCCAAAAGTTCTGATAAAAGATAGCATGGCTCACAAAGTAATTAAACCCAAAAAAGAAACCAAAAACGAACAATGCATAAAAAGGATTGCAGAAACGAATAAGCTATAAAGATATCATGGCTCACTTTGATTTCCTTTCTGCATACTTCACGAGATCGACGCCTCCACTGTTGCCAGAAAAGAACAATGCATAAAAAACGAGTCAAATCACAAAACGGAAGTGAGGAAGGGAATCAAAGTCTAGAATAGCTAGAAAGAGGAATTTGTACCGTTTAATTTCATTCCTAAAGTTCCTTACAGCAAGTTTCGGCTATGAAAGGTTGTGAAATTAAGTTTTGTGTTCATACTCTAAAAGAATGACTTCATCATAGTCTCGTGATCAAAAGAAGAGTTGTATATATATAAAATCCTAATGTAGAAAGAATAAAATTAAGTTTTGTGAAATTTTTTCAGATATGAAAGGTTCATACTCTCGTGACACTGGTCAAGTGATTTCTCAATATTTTTCCTATGTAATTCATGTTATGGCCGACAACCAAAGATATGTTTTTTTAGCCTATGTCTAGATCAAAAGAAGAGTTGTAAATCATATCACAATTAAGTAGACATAATCACGCAATGCTTCCCATGAATCCTTTAGTCTTCTATCTAGATTGCAATTTCCCATTGGCAATTTCTATTCTGCTAGGCTATTTTGTGTTAGCCTCTTTGTTACCCTAGACGTTTGTTAGAAATCCTAGATCACAAGGGATTTTATCCTTCTATTGTTTCCGATTAAAAGTAAACTAAGGTCGGAAAGTTAACACATCAACATATGAAATTCATGTTAAAAAAATTCATCTAGGGAACCACTGTGCATGAGAAAAGAAAGCACAAAAATTATTATTGCGGCATAAAAAGGAAACAAGTAAGAACTGCAAAAACTCAAGCCCTAATTAATCGTGATTGTCTTCCTTCAATATAAGCTTCCATAGATATCTCCTGACCACCTCTCTTAACTCACAATAAACAACCCTCAGAATCTTTTCCAAGGAAAACTTTTGGAGAAAATCTTTGGGTTGACAAGACTCTCCTCTAAAACTTATCCCAACATTCTTCTCTCTGTGCAAACAAGCATTTTTACTGTTATGACATCCAAATAGGCAAGAACAACATTCTAAAATTGATTTCTGCGTGCAGCACCTGCCCTGGGCATGGGTGTACTATGGAGTGGCTCGGGTATGCCATCTTCTTTGGAATTGGGCGGTGTGCGCTAGGCCATAATTCTTCATTTTTCTCTTTTAACTCCCTAATTTGCCTTTGTTGTTTTTCCAAGTGGCTTAATACCTTGTAACCTGCAAAACACGATAAAATATCTTCCATATATGTAATATTATCATAAATATGCAATAAAACATGAATTTATATTAAAGAAAATCTCATACATTTCATCTGCATCAATACTTGTCTTAATTTTGGCCTCTTTTGACCCATTAAAATCACTTTAAAAAATCCACAAAATACCAAATATAATCTCCATACATCCTTTAGCAATTTCTATGTGGCTTCAACTCCTAAGGCCTTCGCATTTGCTTTATCTACCCAACTCATTTTAAAAGACCAAGTCTTGGTTTTGGCTTTATATACCCAACTAAAGCTCTTGGGAAATTCCACCCAACTCCAAATCAATCATTTAATGATACTTTCACCATCTTTAAGAGTTTACAAGTCCATTAAATCTTCCATTTGTAAACCTTACCCTCCCCAAAATACTTTTAAATGCTCTTGGCCAGATAGGGTTGACCATGCTTAGTCACCCTAATCTTTCCTATGTGAATCTAAATCTATTCAAACTCAAACCTAGTGTTCCTTTGATATATTGTAACACAACTACAACAACTATAAGTCTGATACAATTTAGAGCCAAAATTAGCGAACAACTTGCAATAGATATGTGGGAAAATCTAATATGGGGTTAATTTGGTTAATACCAAAACCAAAAAATAAGGTACAAGGGATGCTCTATAATTCAAGAGATAGATCGTCTCTTCACAAACCTACATTCCACTAGGAAAACAAAGACAAAAGATGCATCAAATCAAAACATAAGACAAACCTTAGCTAATTCTACCCTAATAAATATTCCCCAAGATAGATTCAAACTTTCCCCCTAAAACCTCCATTAATTCCTCCTACTATACGTGATAAATGGCTTTGTGTGCTCTGTTGGGAGCTAGAATAGCCCTCAATTGCTCCTAGGGCTTCCGCCTCTCTTGGTTGGACCAACTAACATGACCAGGCTGGTTGGTTTGGCTGGGACTGTCCGGTCCAAACCATTCTTCCTTGGACCGGTTCGTCAATCTCATTTGTAGGCGCAACAGGCGTATTAATACTCCCATCCCAAAGAAGCACTTTGTCCCCCAAGGTGGAATGATGGAAACTGCTTTTGGATCACTTCGTAAGACTTTCACGTTGCTTCATAATTTGGTAGATCTTTCCACTTAATCAATTTCTCTTTTGCTTCGGCCACTTTTTTACGCGCTCCTTCGACCTCCAAAGGTTCCAGAATCACTTCCACGTCCTCTGTTAGCTTCGAAGATAGTGAAGGCAAGAAATTATGATCTCTGATGAAACGCCTTAACTTTGATAATGGTGGCAACCTCAAACGGTAGGTTACTGTCCAACCAATGCGCGTTGTAACATGATAGGATCCAAAATATCATGGAGAAAATTTCTTGTTTTTGCTCCTAGCCAATGTTTTCGCCGATAAGATCTCAGCTTCAAATAAATCATGTCACGGGGTTGGAATTATACCTCCCTTCTATGTCCATCTGTTGCTTCCTCATGTTTTGTTGGGCTCTCAGTGGTTGTCCCTTGAGCTCCGTCAATCGCCTATCTCTCTCTTCCAAGTATTGGTCGACATTAGATATTGATGTAGTACTATGCCCATAGTGTATAAGTTGGGGTGGATCCCTCTCATATAAAGTTTCGAAAGGGGTGTTCTGCACTGTTTTATACCAATACTTAGCCCAAGCATATCGCAAATATGTCTCCACACTCCTGTAGATCACTCTGCCTGAGCATTTGTCTGAGGATGATATATTTTGCTCCTCTTTAGGATTGTCCTTTGTAACATGAACAATTACTTCTAGAAGTGTGCGAGGAACACATTGTCCTTGTCTGATATGATAGATTATGTAACACCATTCAAACAAACCACTTCTCATATGAACATCGTAGCAACTGAGACAACATTATATCGGTATTGTAATGAAATAAAGTGTGCATACTTGCTCAGGTGATCCACTACCACCAATATCACCGTAAACCCCTTTGATTGTGGTAATCCCTCTATAAAATTGTTATTTCCTCCCAAACCTTCTCAGGTAATGCCAGGGGCTATGGTAACCCTCTTGGCGCCATAGTCAAATATTTGTATTGTTGGCACACATCCCACCTTACCATCATATCCTCTACATCTCGGCGCATCCCCACCCAACATAGCTCTGTCGATTCTCGATCGTATGTCTTTTGTACCCCCGAATGCCCTCTAATAGCATTACCGTGAATCTCTTGCAACAGGTTAAGGATGTACCCCGATGGCCTTGGTAACTCGAAGTGTCCCTAGTAAAGTAGTTGTTGCCCCCTCAATGCGTATTCTGAATGATTGTTTTGATCATGTAGCAACTCTGCCCTTATCTTCATCAACTCATCATCTTTCTCCCTCTCCCGCCTTAGGGTCTCCCATTCTAAGGACCATGGGTACTGATAAAGCTATTAGGTGAGGTTCCTCCACCTTTTTTGATAGCGCATTTGCAACTTTATTTTCCAACCCTGACTAGCACTGAATCTCAAAATCACATTCAAGTAACTTGGATAGCCACCTTTGATGTTCCTCAGTTACCATCCTCTACTCCAACAGATACTTGAAGCTACTCTGATATATCATAACTATAAAGTGTTCCCCCCAACAGATAGGACTACCCCTTATGAATGGCCAGGACAATAGCCATCAACTCTCGCTCATACACGGACTTGAGCCTCAACCCTAGCCGTGAACACTCGATTGAAATATGCAATCGACCGCTTGTCCTTCATGAGAACGGCTCGCAATTCATATCGTGACACATTTGCCTCTGCAGCAAATGGTCTACTGAAATCTGAAAGTGCTAATACTGGAAAGTCGATCATGACTCTCTTTAGATGTTCAAAGGCTTGTGTTGCTGCTTCTACTCACTTGAAACTGTCTTTCTTCTGTTGCTCCATCTGCGACTATGCTATCATGACATATCCTCTTATGAATTTTTTGTAGTACCCGGTGAGGCTTAGGAACCCTCTCAACTCCTTCAAGTATCTTGGCAACGACCACTCCAACATAGCCTTGAACTTGAACTGATCTGCTGCTACCTTTGCCTTGATCACCACATGCCTAAGGGACTCCACTTGTGACCGTGCAAAAGAACATTTCTTTGAGTTGGCATACAATTGTTGCTCTCTTAGCGTCTCCAAAATTGTCCCCAGGCGTCCCATATGTCATGCCTCTGTACAACTGTAGGTTAGAATATCATAAAAAAAATACCAGGATGAATTTTCGGAGGTATGGTTAAAAAATCCTGTTCATGAGAGACTAAGATGTGGTCAGAGTGTTGTTAAGGCCAAACGACATCACCAAAAACTCGTGATGTCTTTCATGAGCCTTGAGCGTTGTTTTGTGCACATCAACCGGCTTCATCCTGATTTGATGACATCCCAAAATCAATTTTTGAGAAGATAATGCTTCATAAATTTTGTCTAACTGCACATCAATCACCAAAATTGAAAATTTGTATAATACCATTTCCTTGTTCAAGGCCCCTCCCTGTAGCTACACTAAATTCCAAGTTACCATCATTTTTTTTACCGAAAAAATTAGGTTGGAAAAGGGGCTCACACTAGCCCTGCTTATCCCTGCTTCGAGTATCTCGCTAATCAACCTCTCTATCTCATTTTTTAAAATCTAAGATATTAGTAGGGTCTGACATTGACATGAGGAACTCCTTCCTTTAATGTGATGTCATGCTCGTGCTCCCGCGATGACAGTATTTTACTAGGCTGTTGAAAGATGTCGGAAAATTGCTGCTAAAGTTGTTGAACACCCTCAGTAACTTCTATTGACTTGGGCGCCTGATTTTCCTATATACTCTTCAGCTTCACCAAATAGCCCAACCGTGCTCTCCGTATCATCTTGGCCATGGCTTTGAGTGAGATCTGGTAATGCATAGGCTAGCATCTCCTCTCAGCACCACATTCCACCCAAATATCCATATTGAGGAATTTCCAATCTATCTTCGTCTTCCCAATCGTCTCTAGCCATTTAATCTTCAGAATCATATCAGTGCTTACCGAGTCCAAGGGAAGGAAGTCATCCGCCACTTATAGGCTTTGTATTGTCAATAATAATCTCCTACAAATTCCCCAATTTTTTTCTACCTTATCGCCATCATGACCCTAAAGTTTCCTGTATCTACTAACTTTAACCCTNATCCTCTACTCCAACAGATACTTGAAGCTACTCTGATATATCATAACTATAAAGTGTTCCCCCCAACAGATAAGGCTACCTCTTTTGAATGGCCAGAACAATAGCCATCAACTCTCGCTTATACACGGACTTGAGCCTCGACCCTAGCCGTGAACACTCGATTGAAATATGCAATCGACCGCTTGTCCTTCATGAGAACGGCTGCAAATTCATATCGTGACACATTTGCCTCTGCAGCAAATGCTCTAATAAAATCTGAAAGTGCTAATATTGGAAAGTCAATCCTGACTCTCTTTAGATGTTCAAAGTCTTGTTTTGCTGCTTCTACTCACTTGAAACTGTCTTTCTTCTGTTGCTTCATCTGCGACTATGCTATCGTGACATATCCTCTCATGAATTTTCTATAGTACCCGGTGAGGCTTAGGAACCCTCTCAACTCCTTCAAGTATCTTGGCAAGGGCCAGCCCAACATAGCCTTGAACTTGAACTGATCTGCTGCTACCTTTGCCTTGGTCATCACATGCCCAAGGGACTCCACTTGTGACCGTGCAAAAGAACATTTCTTTGAGTTGGCATACAATTGGTGCTCTCTCAGCGTCTCCAAAATTGTCCCCAGGCGTCCCATATGTCATGCCTCTTTACAACTGTAGATTAGAATATCATAAAAAAAAATACCAGGATGAATTTTAGGAGGTATGGTTAAAAAATTCTGTTTATGAGAGTCTAAGATGTGGTCGGAGTGCTGTTAAGGCCAAACGACATCGCCAGAAACTTGTAATGTCTTTCATGAGCCTTGAGCGTTGTTTTGTGCACATCAACCGACTTCATCCTGATTTGATGACATCTCGAAATCAATTTTTGAGAAGATAATGCTTCATAAATTTTGTCTACCTGCACATCAATCACCAAAATTGAAAATTTGTATAAAACCATTTCCTTGTTCAAGGCCCCTGTAGCTACACTAAATTCCAATTTACCATCATTTTTTTTACCGACAAAATTAGGTTGGAAAAGGGGCTCACACTAGCCCTGATTATCTCTGCTTCGAGCATCTCGCTAATCAACCTCTCTATCTCATTTTTTTAAATCTAGGATATTAGTAGGGTCTGACATTGATATGAGGAACTCCTTCCTTTAATGTGATGTCGTGCTCGTGCTCCTCCGATGATAGTAATTTACTAGGCTGTTGAAAGATGTCGGAAAATTGCTGCGTAAGTTGTTGAACACCCTCAGTGAGTTCTATTGACTTGGGCGCCCGAATTTCTTATATACTCTTAAGCTTCACCAAATAGCCCAACCGTGCTCTCCGTATCATCTTGGCCATGGCTTTGGGTGAGATCAGGTAATGCATAGGCTAGCATCTCCTCTCAGCACCACATTCCACCCAAATATCCATATTGAGGAATTTCCAATCTATCTTCGTCTTCCCAATCGTCTCTAGCCATTTAATCTTCAGAATCATATCAGTGCTTACCGAGTCCAAGGGAAGGAAGTCATCCGCCACTTATAGGCTTTGTATTATCAATAATAATCTCCTACAAATTCCCCAATTTTTTTCTACCTTCCTTATCGCCATCATGATCCTAAAGTTTCTTGTATCTACTAACTTTAACCCCGACTGGTTCGCGACCCGATTAGAGATGAAATTATGAGTTGCCCCACTATCCACCAATACCAATATCAATTGCTCCCCAATATGTCCCCTCACCTTCATAGTGTGATTTGGAGTAAATTCCACCATTAAGTTGAGGGAGACCTTCGCTACATCCAAGGCAAGTGCTCCTCCATTATTTCTCCTTCGACTCCTCACTATTTGCCTCCTCCCCCTCACAAACTAAAAGGGCCCGGAGCACGTGTTCCTTGCACTGGTGGCTTGGGGCATACTTCTCATCTCATCAAAAGTAATCCTTTTGTTCTCTTATTCCACACCTCTATCTCTATGAGGCGCTTGAAATTGACCCCTTGGGGCTTCTTATTCCTTTCTTTCGATGCCTCTATCTGAAATAACACAGTTTGGGTCCTCAGCTCATGATCATCGAGATGTTCTTGTGGGATCCTCCAGTGGTGTCGCTTTTACCGATGTTCGTTCGTTTGTTGTTGCTTTTACCATTTAGGCAAACTCCATTGTCTCCATCCATCCCCACAATCTCAGTGGTCGGAGTACTTCCAATATACCGGGCTTTAGGCCCTTCATAAAGTTCCTCTCCAGTCCTGCTTCAAAAACTCCCTTCAACCGTCCCGACAATAACTCAAAACTTTTCACATATTCCATGACAGTCCTCTCATGAGTGAATGCATAGAATTGCTCGCATAGTCCTGTTTTAATTTTTTCTCTATTTTATTTTTGAAAAATTCGTTAGTTTGTATATCGTCGTATAATTCTCTTTTTCTAAGCAAATTTCTCTTCCGAATCACATGGATGATCCGTAGAAGGAAGAAATCGGAAGATAATAACATACGACAATAAAGACAAATATGAGAAAGAATGTGAAGAACTTCTGTAAAGTAAACTTCGCGTGACAACCGAAAAACGTACTTACAAAAAGAGATCGGATCGAAGATGCCTTGGAACATGTCCGCGAAGAAGGCTATACGAAAGTAACCTACAATCAGAGAGTCAAGTGTATATGCTTATTCTGGGGTCAAGACCAACTTCTAAGGAAATGTATCCCCTTGGTTAATTACATTTCTGGGGAGTGCCCTAGAATACTCTTGATTGGAGGAGTCCTGCTTACATTTAGGTGACGACTAGTAAATTGTGTCACGAAAAATGGTTATTCCATAAGAACATCTCAATGCCATCAATGCTTGTGTCGATCCATAAGCACAAATAGTAAGTCTCTCCCATCCTATACGAATGACGGTTTATCAGTCGACCGGGGCCTATGAAATAACCAGGTTGTCCCGTAAGGTCAACACTACGCTTTCAAGGCTAGACCAGGCCATAAAGGCAGAGGGTGAATTGACATATCCAAAATGGGCGGTGATTTATCCACAATCGGGGACTATGAGACGACATCAACGAAGCGTCAAAAGGAGCAACATAGCTCAAAGGGGATAGTCAAAAGGAGGGAAAAATAATTCCCAACAGGTAGAGGGATCCAGGTTGGGGCATTACAGATCCGCCATCCTAAGCCACTAGGACTCTGAGTCTATCTGGTCCTGAAAGTAGTCAACTCAACACATCTAGAGATCTCCGGTCAGCAATCTGTGAATTAAGTTGTCCACGGGGATCTCGGTAGCCTTAAGATCAAAGAAATGAAACTCTATCCAGTGACTATCAGGTGACACTCTGAAAGGTTGGATTTGTAACCGCTAAAATGACAAGGATGCTGCTGGAAAGGAAGAAAGAGGAAGGTTTAACTACAAAGCTGAAAACACTCCCAACAATAAGACTTACTCTCTATCTGGGTCGGGAAAGTCTTTAACACACTAAGATAACTAGGCAACCACCTAAGTAGAAATCTATACTGGGTCAGTCGGGCTGGAGAAGCTCGAGGACTTATCTTAGGGACATGGATATGTTGTACTTAGCTATTCAAGCTCTAATGTGGAGGTCATATTAGTATGACTTCGGTGAAAATGCTATGCAACCCTTTTTAAAACTGGTCCAAAGGTGATGCAGGAGAGTAAAGACAGATTTTGAAAAATCTTGAATCTTTTAATCCTAAATTTTAATCTATCTTGAAATTTTATTAAGATTTTGGAAAAAAATCATAAATTTAGGTCCTAGAGAGCCTAAGTGATCCGTTGGATTCTCAAACAAAACCACAATCCAAAAAAGGCGAAGCCAATTCAAGCATACAAGCATGCAAGAAAGCAGGAAAAATAAGACAAATATAAAATAATAAGTGGTAAGTGTCGCTGGGTCGGCGACATCCCAAAAAAGGAAAAATTAGCCATATAATGCATAAGTACATACCTTGTCCTAATTCTATATATCAATATGATTTAGAATTAAGGTACGAGACATGGGCAAGCAGCTCTTGGTCCTCATCATGTGATTCCGCCAGTTTGACTCCTCGGAATTCGTGCCCGTACTTTATTTCTAATACAATTCTCTCATAAGGACTCTAAAAAATATATAAGAAAATGAGAAAATGATTTGACCTGCATGAAAGCAATGTTAGCGACAAAGCCAACAAACATACAACGCATATGACTCATGCTTGGCAGGAGGAGCTAAACAACGTCTACAAAAAAGAGTTAGCCATAATCATTATATTACTCTTCCTTGTTACATGTGAAATGTGTATTTTCGGCATGTCTCCCTGCGAGAAAATCAACTTAATATACTATCATGCATATTAATTCAGTAAACAAGCAAGCTCAGAAGAAGCATAGAAGGCAATTCCTTGCTGGGACAACCAAATCAAGAAAGAACTATAGCTAGGACATCGAAAATGACCGCCTTGCTTCTTAGTCCTTAGCCTAACATATTATCTAATGTAGTGTCCTAACCAACATCTAAATGAGTATAGGGTTATGTGAACAGGATGACGTATGTTTTGACAGGGTTGCCATCACCGACCACATTCTAAGGATCCAAAGATTCTAAGAGGTGTCACTAGATGCAGACTTTGAATACTTTTGAAAAATTGACCTCATATATGTGTTAAGCTAGATATGCAAATAGTTTTAAAATAAATTTTGAAAATATGATGCATATATAATAAAAATATATTTTTTTATACTTTTAAAATAGTTCATAGGAAAGAAAATCCTAAGTGACACATATTAGACTCCTTGGATTCTTAGCGCATCATTTATGTGTTAGTATCAACGTGCTAGCTAGTATTACCCCGCCGAGGTATGCTCATGGGCAATACTCGCTACCCCATCATGACCAGCAAAGGGTCACTCACTAATGAGGCAGATTCATCGTCGAGAAAACCAAGAATGCACACGCAAATGCGGAAGCAGTTAAGTGGACCTATTCGCTGCCTTAATCTTGATTTTGATCAGTTCAATCTTGGTTTTTGCGGAAGCAGTTTTGGGCCTAGACTAAATTTTTTGAAGGACCAGTCCATGGTTGAATCAGGATGGCCGATCATCCCAGTTCAGTTTCTAAAACCTAGATGTATATATTTTTCCATGAGTTTTTCTTTGTGCTTGAGAACAATAAATAAAATTATTAGAGACTAGAGGAAATAAAAAGAGAAAAGAAAAGTAAGTTAGGCTGAGTTAAGTTTTTGGGGTGTGCAAGTATTGTATTTTGCAACTCATTTTTGAATAAGTGGATATTTCTCTTTATGTAATCATGGATATTTGTCTTTATTTTTTTATTCATAATATTGACTCCTATGTTTACAATTCTGCAATTAAAGTTAAGCATTCTCTCCTCAACAAGTAGGTTATCCTATGCAATGTTTGACGATATGAATCAGGATGGCCGATCAGCCCAGTTCAGTTTCTAAAACCTAGATGTATATATTTTTCCATGAGTTTTTCTTTGTGCTTGAGAACAATAAATAAAATTATTAGAGACTAGAGGAAATAAAAAGAGAAAAGAAAAGTAAGTTAGGCTGAGTTAAGTTTTTGGGGTGTGCAAGTATTGTATTTGCAACTCATTTTTGAATAAGTGGATATTTCTCTTTATGTAATCATGGATATTTGTCTTTATTTTTTTATTCATAATATTGACTCCTATGTTTACAATTCTGCAATTAAAGTTAAGCATTCTCTCCTCAACAAGTAGGTTATCCTATGCAATGTTTGACGATATAGTGAAAATGCTTTTAGATTTGTGCAAATTCTTGCTATTTTTTTAGCACATGCATCTCTTGTCTAGATTCTACGTAGATCAGCTTCCTAGTATTTAACAATGTCTTCATTTTGTATCTAGGAACTAAATTGAGAGAATCTAATATTGATACTTCAGATTCTAGAGCGACGGCAATAGAATCTCAAGTCCCTAGAGCTGCTGAAAATGATGTCGGAGCACAATCCCCTACGATAAAAAAACAGGAATTTCCTTCTCAACAGCATCAGCAAGCGAAGGTGATGATCCCACTACAAGCTCATAGGAGAAAAAAAAATTAAGCATGCTTTCTGCTAAATATTTAATTAAAGCTATAACCTCTGTATGCAGGGTGATGCCAAAGAAACTAGTGGTGGAAGTTCGTTTGTATCATTCATAAATGGGATTGGAATAATTGGGTCAGGTGTGCTTGGTGCATTATTTTCTGCATCACAGAGGGAGAAGAAGGCACTGGAATCCACTATAGATTCTGTAAACCCCCTTCAAATATGTTATATCATTCTTTTATTCAGCTTAATTTTTTTTTGCCTACATTATTAACACGAGCTAGTTAGATGGTACGTGATGTTTATGATGACATTTGCAACTTAATGGCTTAAGGGACTCACATATGCTGGAGTTTTCATAGGATTGAGAAAATGACACAAAAGTGTTTTGTTTATGAACGGGCATTAGATGAGTTTATAAAGGCTTTGTTTAAAGGAAAGTTTGGAAATGAGGTGAACTCCCAACTTTGTATGGTTGATTATAAATTGACAACCATTGGATTAAGCTTTTTAATTAAATTTCCTTTAACTCATATTCCTAACCTCTAATAACAGACCCAGTGTTCATTCATGTGGTTTTGCTATTCAGCCATTCTTGAATGTTAGTTAATGTCGATTATGTATGCTTGATATTATCCCTGATAGGCAGTCTTCACTAGGCTCCTATTTACTTTGCTTTTGTTATGGATATCGTCTATTGTATTAGGTTCTTCCTATTTTGTGGCCCTAAGTTAACGTTGCTAGTTTGTATTGAATTGCACATTCTTAGTAGAAATTTTGACCAAGATATGCTAGAAATTTTCCATAAATATGCAATTTCTAGTCTTCTCTTTTTCTGAGCATCTAATATCTCTTAGTTTCTTTTTACAAATTTAGAATTGCTGCTTTTTTTTGCTTGTTTTCTCTACTGTATTGCATTTCACTGCATACTTTCAAGTCATCAAAATAGAAACTTGCTAATGCATTACACAAGGGCAAATATGGATCGTGCGTGTATAGCTAATTGAATTTTTAGTTGTAGCTTTGGGCACCGCTCAACAATTGTATGCTTTTTGCTCAAGTACAACAGGGTGTATATGATATCTGGTCATGTGTGCAAGCATGATTGATAATGAGCTGTTATTTATGCTGTACTTATTTTATTTATATCAATTAACATAGCTCAATTTTTTTTGTGATCATAGCTGGGCGGTTATAGAAACCATTCATCATCACCATCATGGACATCATCATCAATTCTAAAATTTTATGTTTTTTTGGATAATCTCTTAATAAATTATAAAAGTTGACAATGGTCTTTAACTATAACTAAAATGAATTTCAGGCAGTGCTGGTGGAGTAAAATTTTGAATGGTTGCTTTGTTGCAAGCTGTAATTGTTCTTTAGGGTTGGAAATGTAGGATATAGCTCGCAACGTCTTGGCCATTGGATCACTCCCAAAAGTTTGTAAACTTGATAGATGACTCCAATATTCAATTAATTACGTTAAAATGGAAGATTTGCTTGAACTTGGTTTGGGTGCTGTTTCTTATAGTTCTCCTCTAATGATGCATGAATTTAACTTGGCCAGTGTAGGGAAGTGCCAATCCCTATGCTTGATTAGGAAGGAATTTATTTTCTTCTCTCATAATATATTTCACTTAGAGACAAAATGCGAAAAGAATATATCCGTGATAGGATTGGTGTAGCTCAAGTGGCGGACAAAATTAGAGAGAATCTTCTTAAATGGTTTGGTTACATTAAACGTCGACCAACTTATGATCTGATTAGAAGAGTCGATGTTTTAGATTCGACTTATGTTAAAAAAGACAAAGGTAGGCCTAGAAAGACTAGGGCGTATTGTATTAAAAATGATCTTAATCTATTAGGATTAAATGAAAATATGACACTCTATAGGACGCAATGGAGAAAAAAGGATTCATGTAGCCAACCCATTTAGTGGGATAAAGACTTCATAATATATTTTATTACTTGTATTTATTTATTTATATTTGCTAATTTCCTATTCTTCCCTATTTGGAGGGATTCCTATTTTATTTTCTATCATTATTATTATTATATATATAGTGTTGTATAATGCAAAAAGTTGAATAGGAAATAAAATTCTTTCTAGATTTCCACTTGATATCAGATCCACAAACTTAGTTCGTTCTAGTTCGCGACCACAACCTTATTTTTTAACCTCTGTTTCGTCTCCACTACCCTTTGAAATCTTCGAGGTCAAAGAGCGTTGAGGTATTCTCTAAGTCTCCAATATCGCATTTTCAAGTAATCTGCAAACCAAGTTTCCTCATCACGACGATGATAACATATCTATAGGATTATTCTAATTTGTCTTCGACACCAACCTTAACTTCGATCACGACATACATAGACATCTGAAAATCCCATTGTCTCTCTCTGCATGCTACTCTGACCAGAACGACGGGAGCACGATGTACAGAGAACTTCATCTCTGTCTCGCTCATACACATGAGCTGCATACCTTGCTCTTCCACTAGATTCATAAACCTCGCTCGTTCGCATGAGACACTAACCTTGCAGCGTATAGTCTGAGATGGATTTAACTCATGCGATCGATTTTTGCAAATAGTTTGAATGCTCTTTAATTTTTCGCATATTGTTTCTTTTGTAGGTCGCTTTTTCCATTGGTTCGCTAAAACAACAAACGATTCGACTTTACAATTGATTTGGCTTGCTCTAACCGTGCTCCCACGAGTTGCACTAGGTCGAACTCAAGGAAATCAAGAGTCGTGCGTCTCCCTCTATTTCCTGTTTGTTTGTCTAGTTGAAAAGTTGAACTAAGGATCCTCCTCGTAGTTCCTATTTGCTTATTCAATTGAGCAGTCGAACTAAGGTGACTTTTGATTTTGTTTGTGTTACAGGTCTTCTCAATTAAGGTTGTGGCCAAACAAGACATGGCCTCAAAGTCTTCATCCTCGGAAGTCACCTCTAGATTCTGGCCGACATCTTTAGTCCCTATTGGACCTGATAAACTACAACAACAACAACAAAGCCTTAATCCCACTACGTGGGGTCGGCTACATGAATCCTTTTTCTCCATTGCGTCCTATTTAGTGTCATATTTTCATTTAGTTCTAACAAATTAAGATCATTTTTAATACAATAAGCCCAAGTCTTCCTAGGTCTACCTCTGACTTTCTTAACACAAGTCGAATCTAAAACATC